>JBBPTG010000133.1:0-68558 GCA_038093975.1 Chalciporus piperatus
AATATCGTTGTCGCCCCTAGGGAGGGTCTACTCGTTGATAAGGACGAGGCGAAGGGTGATCTAAGGATGCATCTGTACGTTTTTTTGGGCTCCGTGGCGTCTTTTTTTGGCAATTGATGATTCCGATCGAGTTTCTACTACTTGTTTCTTTTCTTCGATTTGTATGCATGTAGTAGTACATGGAATTACTATGACTTTCAAACCAAGTTCCTCGGAGGTCTTGGCAAGGTGCAAGGTTCCGATCCGCCTTGACGTTGTTGCTAACGTTCAGGGCCCGACCTGTCGGATATCCGTCTTGCACTTACTCACCTGCTCCAGTCGAGCTGGAAAATGACCAGCAGGACGCAACAGAACTGTAGTACTCAGCTCGGACATCGATGATAGAAAACTCATCAACAGGTCAGATAGTAAATCCGAAGCCCCATCGGCAGCCAGCTGTAATTATCCCTAGTAACTCTCAAACGATCCTAGTCCCGAAAAGAACTCGAAGAAGAAATGTCATATCCAGATGAAATTTCATGGGTACATCTCGTCTACACCAGCTCCTCTATCTTCCCTCGACCAGTCCTTTGCAA
Source organism: Chalciporus piperatus (assembly GCA_038093975.1). Taxonomy (NCBI): domain Eukaryota; kingdom Fungi; phylum Basidiomycota; class Agaricomycetes; order Boletales; family Boletaceae; genus Chalciporus; species Chalciporus piperatus. The sequence goes on from JBBPTG010000133.1 coordinate 576, forward strand.
TTCTACGGCACTCTCATCTGACCACCTCGCGTTCTCCGATGGTTGCGACTGCATGGGAACATTATACTGTATGGCGCTCATGGACTCCATGGTATGGAGGACCACGCCTGGTTGACCAGTTCCCCCTCCCTGCACATTCTTGGCAGTTTTGCGGATGTTGAACATTATCCTCGATGCGAGAACGCTGTGGAGTGTGATTTGGGGTCTTGAATTCCAAAGTGAGTCCAAGTTCCGATCACGAATATACCGTACTACTCACATGTCCAACATGTCGCTGAATTGAATCTACACCAAAGAGTAGTAAGTCTGAGAATAATAAAAATGGGACATTCCTTGGCTAGCGCCTTACCGGAAAGGCGGCGTCGACGATAATATTCGCAATGGTGATCACTTTTGGGGTCATAGTCAGTTCTGGTCCCCCGATCTACGAGGGATTGGGGAGACTGACGCATGATGCAGATCATGTAAAACACGCCATCACGATATATTGTCCTCACAAGCGAGGTGCTGAACTGTCGACCCCAGTTATCCTGGAATCTTCTGTACACGTTCAAGGTGAATACCACTGTGGGACAAAGACCCATTCAGAAACTACATTGAAAGGACATGGACATGGTGAAAGGCATACCGAGTTCAAACGCCAAAAGAAACATGTATACCAAAGCGGGGTTTCGTGAAGCACTGGCCAACTGACATGTTGTTGTTATCGCGGGTGCCGCTGCATGTTCAAGACGGGTCGGAGTAGTTCTACAAGGATAAATGACCTACTCACGTCCGCTGTACCGCAAAGTGTAAGGCGGAAACATGCCGATAGTGACGGCTCCCGCGACGATGATCTGTTTTGATGTCACTGAACCCCCGTCTGTGTCATTGGAAAACAAAAAACCGTACTACTCCATAGGCAAGAAGGCCGTAGAGAACCCGTTTATTACACGCCCAGAAGGCATACGTGCGTAGAACCAAAAGTACTAGGAATGGTCAGAGAGTTGGCAAGGCAGTCAAGTGAAATTACTCACATTCAGCAGCGATGATCCCCAGGATATGAATGACTAGATATGCATATGTAGTCATCGGATGTGCGGACGTATGGAATACTTGCCGTTCTCTTCAATAGCGAAACTTGGACAGGGCTAAACAATGCGTCAGCGGTTAATTCAACTTTCACTCCCTGACGAAATTCCCTACCCCGTAAGGAGAACGCAGAGCACCTAGAGAGGTGGATCAGTCAAACACACATCGGGTCGTGCATGTGCCAGTGGAGATATACGAACCGTGTGCAGTAAATCCCACACCAACGAATGGCAAGTATCTTGAAACTGTGAAGATCACCCGCGTCGCATCCCATGGTCTACCCCAGATCCATCGTGACTTAGAACTACCTTTAGAAGGGGGGGAAAGCTAGATCTGGTGAATGATCAATTACCTCGTCCTCGAGGGTGATCCCATAGTCATAAAGCTGGCGGAGGCTGTCAAAGACGCATTCGCCTGGGAAAACATATCGCGCACCAGAATGGCCAGCCCAGCGACTTGGAACAGTGGCGTAAATCAGCTGAAGACACTCTAGTCATAACCGCATACCGTTGAAGTTCTAGAGACTCGGAGATGAATATTTGAATACCCTCACAAAACCAACATCGGACTCAGACTCGGACCCACCTTGGAGATTTGTAGTCCAGCTATCTCAGATACGAAAAGTGAGTCAGACATGTCAGACTGTGAACGCCAGCGTTGGCAGAAAAGCAGATCTATTCAAGAGTCTTATATTGTGGCCTCATGCCACAGGCTGGGAAACGCACAGCGGTGCGAACTGGTGCAAAGGCGCTTGAAGGGCCCCGCAATCGCATTGCCCATGGACCACGAGTCGTCAGCTCCCCATAAGCATCAGTACGAGTTATAGATACTTGTCCGTCCGGCGCATGATCAGTTACCCTATCGACCATGGAGTCCCAGGGACTAAGTACAGGTTACACACCTTGCGGCGCCAAAAAAACCTAAAAAAACACCATCGGTCAACACTTATCTCGAGAAATTTACATGCTGTGCCCACTGTGAGTCGCGGCGGCAGAGCCACCCCGTGCACGTGACTTCGGATTCCATCCTCGCCTTCCGTTTCGAGCGAGATTCGACACAGCCACCCAGATGACAGCGCCTCGCTCGCAGCAGCGAACAAGGGAGAACGAGGACGAACGGCGCGATGCAGGCAAACGTGCTACAGGACGATACACGCCCCCGATTGGGGGAGTCCTAGATTAGGAGGCGAGATACTAACTAAATCGGAACAGGTAGGATCATTAGTACTAAGAGTTTACCAGTATAGCAGCAACTCGGGAGATATGCACGCTGCGCTGCTTCCAACAGCGCGACTCGGAGAGCTTGAAGAGTAAAACACAGGATGAAGAAGGGGGAAACCAGCTTGAAGAGCCCGACTTGGGCACGGCCTCAACTTGGCAGGCTAAGGACTTGAAGAAGTCCCTCTGCTGCAGCCTTTCCACGCCCGCACCTCGCGTTCTCCCCGGGCTTGGCGTGCGGCGTTGATCGCGCTGACGAGAGCCGTGTGGCCTTTTGCAGCTTCGGGGTACGCAGTGAGGAAACGAGCCTCGTCCGAATGATATCTGTGCAAGTAAAGGTGAGTCCAGCAGTCCGAGAATGACTGCTCGCCACGACACGGCGCAGCGACGGGCACTCACATGTGGAGGAACTCGACGGCGATAAGGGAGCGCTGATGGTACTTGACAGCGAAGAGCCGGTTGCTTCCCCGTGTCCATCCGGAAGGCCAATCTCTGAGTGGGGTATGAAGACCGAGTGCCGGGTCGCCCTCAGTCCAGTGCTTGACGATATCCCGCCATGATTCGCTCTTTGGACGACGGGTCCCATTGGGGTTGCGCACGGGGACATCGGGTATGATGAGTCCCGCTGTCGGAAGGGAATACGACGATGAGGTTCGTCGGTGGACATTATGGCCAACATCCGTGCCTGAGTCGCGAGCGTGCGCAAACGACGGATGTACGATGGCGGTGGGGGCGGTGCTCTGCGTGCTGCCAGTAGTGCCAAGTGATGCAAGGGGCGGGATTTTGATGGTGAGTCCCCGGCAGGTTCGAGTCTCCTTGGAGGAGTGGGTAGTGTTGGTGCGTTGCGTGTTCGTGGTCCCAGAAAGTGGCGGCTTGGCAGTGGTAACGACACTGACGAGGTCCTGCACAGTCCCATTGACATGCGTCAGTTGGTTCCTCAGGTCGGAGATGTTGGTATCGAATGACGCCATCATCGAGCGCACTTCCTCGGTGGTGACAGGCTGAATGAGAGAGTGTTCTCCCATGAGCGACTCGTTGGCGCTTCGGGATCTGGGCGCGAGAGCATCGCTGTAATGGGTCTCGTACATGTTCAGCTCATCGAGGAGGTAGCGAATGAGGGTGTCACGCTTGGGACGGCAAATTTCAGTCTGAGGGTGCGGGCGGCCACGCTTGCGAGGAAATGCACATACCTGTTCGTTCTCAGCCCAACCACCCCACCAACGGACCTTTGCCAATGTCCAGCGCTCGCCGACCGGTGCGAACATGAAACGGTATTGGGCTCCCCCGCGTCGAAAGCAGTGTGTGGAGAAAGAACCACGAATTCCAGCTCCCCCCGTCGCCTCGTCGATCCACTTTTGAACGTTATCGTGGGAGAGTTGCTCACGAGGCTGCACGACACCGTTCGCCCCCATGGATGGAAATATGCAGTCGTCCTGATCCAGCTCACGTTCGTAGTGGTAAACCTCTAGCCACATCATCCAGACAGAGAGCCAAAGGAAGGAATCTGAACCAGGTAATTGAGGCTGCGGATACAGCTGATAGTGATTGCCTACAACCATCAAGCATCATCAGTTTTATCTCGTAGCGTAACGACAGTATGATGGTGATCGGTAACGCACTGTTGAGATCGTTTTTGCCCTTATCGACCTTTCCCTGCCATCCCTTTCGGTTCGTCAGATGGATGTCGAAATGTACCGCCAGATCGCTTCCGACCAATTTCTCGTTGAGCAGGTATTTCCTCACAATATGGTTGACTGCTGCTGGATCACTGATTGTGATGTGTTTCCGCCTCAGTTTCGTAAGCTCGAAGCACCTGAGGTGAGTTCAAATACTTCAGCTCTTCGCCGCTTTCCTCTCAAACAAAACTATTTAGGCTTGCCTGGTCCACAAAGTCCATGCCGTCGAGTCAAATGCACGCTGCTCCAAGTGGCGAGTGAGCAGCGCACGTTCTTGGCGGTTGATCTTCAGCGCGGGAACAGTGCGATCGCTCGACATGTTGTCAAATGCACGTTCCAGTGCACCGGTCACCTTTTCAAGCAATGGGCAAGTTTCGAACGACCACAAGAGCATTTTGTCCATGAATGCTGCTGTCATTGGAAGCGAGTGAGCCCTGTCACCATCCTCCGAGTTCGCCTTGTGCTTGAGGGCTCTCATGACATCTCCGACTTCGGATGATTCTGCAGGATTACCTTCCCAGCGCTGACTGAGCTGGTTGCGGTGCCACTTCCCGCGGTAGCGCCCGCTATCGCTATCAAAGGGTCAGTACTCATCGAGACCAACCATGTCTTGCACCTCACACTCGGTCCCACATGTCCTTGAAAGCAGCTCGTATGCCCTCGATCGTGTTTCTTCCGAGATCCTGATGGTACCCTTTGTAGGTCAAAAACAGCGAGAGTGCCTTGTCGGAAAACTCGTTTGGTACACGGTCGAACGCATGAGCAAAGGCAGGGTTGCTGTACGGATCTGGGTCGTCCTGGCCGACTGGAGCCTGTTCAGGGGACAACCAAGCCTCAGGTAGGACTGTGGGTGGACTCGGAGCTGTGCCATTGAAGAACTCGGCAAGCCATCCACGGCCACGCTTCACATGGCCTGCGTAACAGCTCTTGGTGTTGGTTGCTTTGAGGTGGGTGTCATTTCCTGCTTCTTTCAGCTGTTCAATATCCTTCAGAGATGTTGTGTGTAACAACGGCTGCGACGACTGCTTGCGGTGCCTTTTCGGCGACTGGGTAGGCTGGGGTGACTTCTTTGCTGAGCCTTGGACACGCACCACTGGCATGAGTGAAGGTGATGGTGTATGGAGATGGCAAACTGCCTGTGGCTTCGAGTGTCGGGCCTCGGCCGTGATCGAGACAGGGTCAATTTCACAACTGGCTTCACCGGGGCTGCCGAATTTTTTGATCCGTCGATTTTCATTCGATTCGTGCATATGCAAGTACAATACAAACATGTTTACATGCCTCAATCAACAATTTTAACCTCTTGTGTCCACACTTCCCTCACAGTTCTCAGTTTCAGAGTCTTCAGTGAGATCAATCACAATCCTTCTTGCTGGCCCAGGCATGTTCTCGCAAGTGCTGGGGTCATCGTGTAGAAAGGCGCGGACTTTGGCCCGTTGTTGTGCCCCTACATTTGCATCCGCCGTTGACATGTCCTACGTCAGAGACAAATAGACTTCGTTAGCGGCACCACATAACTGAGCAACAGGACAAATACCCTCGCGCCATCAACCCTGCACCACATCTCTTTGGGATATACATGCTCTATGATACATGCAGGGAGAGTGACAAACATATACTCCCTTCCATTTCTCTCGACACGGAGTGGAGACGACAGCGCCGCGCGCACTGTATCGGTGAGCTGTCGAGTGTCAAGCCGTGCCTTGAAGACGGCGAGCTTTGCGCCCCCGGCCGTATCCACAATTCTGCGGTGAATAAGCTTGAGTTGGGGTTTGAGGACCAGAGCGTCACAAGACTGCTTTTCTAGCTAATGGCAATCAGTTTACATATTGCCCTGCTCGTACCAGCAAGACTCAGACATGCTTACCCCACAAAGCAGCCTCAAAGTTGCACCCTCCCATATGGTGGCACGCATCTTTGCCACAACAACATCACCATCCCACCCAAAATGATCCTTGCAAAAGGATGCGAGCACCTCGAGAGATGGCTGAAGGGTACGAGCCAGGCATTGTGAATCAGTGGACACAACATCCTGGGTACTCGAGCGGGACGAAAATGTGGTGAGCGGACGAACATACTTCTGCAAGACATCATGGTTCGGGAAGGAGTCGGTGATCGAGTTCGCGACCACGGAATTCACTCGTCCAATGTACCCTTCTGGGTCAGTCACCAATACCCGCCGAAGGTCATTTCGCCAGTCATGACAGAAGTGCGCAAAGTCCTGTCGGGACATGGTCAAGAATGCATTGACCAGGGCCTGGCCAAGCTTGTACCGAGAGACCCCATAGGCGATCATGATGCCGCAGTGCGGAACTCCATCCTATACAGCAACATAAATATGACACGAAGGTTTGAAGAAGATCAGCCACTTACGTCATAGTCGCCACCACAAAGAATAGCGAGCAAGATGAGATCTTGGTAGTTCATGCCCACAGCGTTGGCAATCGCATGGTCCGTGTAAACTTCGACGCGATCAAAATGACCCGGTGGCTCTGGGCTCGAAGACAAAGTCGGTTAGCCGAACGTAGACCGCCGACAATAAAACAAACCTACCAGCGAACGACACAGGTGGCACCAAAGACGAGTGCATCGACGTCCGTCGTCAGGACAGCATCGATGCTTTCGCGTCGCGTAAGAGCAGCGAGCTCAGCTTCAGCTTCGCCCGGAGCCTGGTTGAATCAGTCCAATATCACCTCGCATTCAAGAGTTCATTAAATGCTTACCTCGTACCATGTGAATCCGAAGGCAGTAAGCATTCCCTGGAAAATTGTGGCAAGCCAATGCGGGACTGCACGGACTTGCTTTCTCCGCTTCACATGTGGTCGAGATGGACCATCAAAAATAAATATGGCATGGGCTGGAATGTTGAGGAAGGATGCAAGGCGATAAAACAAAGTTCGAAGCTCCGGGTTTCTTCCCGCACCAGCGTGATTATACCGAAAGGTACAACAGACGGCATGCATCCATGTGCTGCAATCACAGTCACGTCAATCATGAGCACATCTCGGTGTCGTTTATTTATACCTTGCATCGACCCCGAGGGTCAGGAGTTTCACCTCCGTAGCGTGCATGGCCGAAGGGAAAACACCCCCACTGGCCACAAATTCCACGAGCGAGTGCTCATCAGAAGCGGAAGACAAGAGCTGGGGGGGGATTGAATTTTGGTCAGCTGCTGTGATGGACAAAGACCGGGTACTCACTGGCCACAATCCCTTGATGCCCATTTTGATGCTCGAAGTTTCTGTACAACAGGGGGCCCCTGACAATCTGGATCAGGATGGATTTGTCATCACGAGTCAAATTGGCCTACTGTACCACGAGGTACAGATCAAACTTGCTGAAAGGTTGCTTTCGGCCTTACATCTCCCAGTGAATGACCTCTGTTCCGAGATGAGACATCCATGAATGTTGATATCTGTACTGTACGCTCTCTGTACGAGGACTTTCCCTTTGTTCGCTCCGATCAGTTTTCCTTTCAATTTCTGCACTGCATCTGCAGGAAACGTGCTAACGAGAAACGCGCGACGGAGGTAGAGAAAATACCTCCGCCCGATAATACTGTGTCCAGAGTGTTCAGACTTGAACGGTCGTCAGCTGTGCCAAATGATGGCCTTTTGAGACGGTCGTTCGTCGTCAGTGAAACTGAACCAACTTGTTGAAGAAGGATGGACAGGTCAGTGGGGGGGGGGGTATTCGGAGCAACTCAAACATACGTAGTTCCCGAGAAATAGCGTCGGGAGAGCACAGCGCTCGGCGACGGGTAAGCAGTGGTTGCACCCATGTCTTGATCCGAGTCGAAAGGGATTGACAGCGACAGTAAGAACTGGGGTCGACTATTTAATGTGGCGGGTTCTGCACAGAAACACAACAGGGGCGACTGCCTTTTGTCCCGGTGCAGCCATCCCCACTGTATCGTCCGTTGTGTGTCGTCTATTGTCGCCCATCGTGTGTTGTCGTTCAATGTCGTCGTCTTGGCTTCTCCGAGTCGCCGTTCTGTTTGACATGCTTACCTAAGTAACCCGATTAGGCAAGCACTGTGGTTGAAGCTGAGGAGGGAGGCAGGAGGATGGCGTGTGTGATGGAGAGTCAGACGGCCATAGGAAATTTAAAAAAATATTACAGAGCGAATTCTCCAATCCTGACATATACGGTCGCCAGAAAAAAAGGAGTTGGAGTGATGTGTTCTTGTGGCAAAAGCGGAAGGAAAGGTGTAAAGTGGAATTAAGTGGCAATTTGGCACAGTTAAGTGAAATAAGTGAGGTGGCCCGGAAAATTTACATGCCACGACCGTAAGTTTTGTAAATTTTGTAAACAAAAAAAATCCGCGCTCACGCGCTCAACGTCGACGTCGGCCGCCCCTGCTCCTGCCACAAGCTCACACATCTTGCTCAATGTCTTCAACGAGGTGTCTGTTCACCAGTTTCCATTCGCCCACACAAGTTTGCAAGCTACCAGTAATCTGCGTCCTCCATTCGCTCGAAACTCGATCTCTAGTGACTCGAGGACGGATATTCAAGACATGGGCCAACGATATGTGATCATGATCATGTTTTCAGCTCACACACTCGACGGCCGAGTCTGCTCAGGCTGTCCTTCAGCTTCAGGTTGGTCAAGGTATGTACCACAAATTCCGCCTGCCACGGGACTTCTACCTAGGGTTTCCAGTCCTTCCCGGTCTCTGACATCGCCCCGTGGTCCCTCGCCCTCTCTCGGGTCGTTCCTTCAAGCACGAACGCCTGTTTTCGCGACTCCCGACGCGCTCGTTCACCCCGCATTCTCGCGTCATTGCCATTTCGGGAAGATCAGCCAGCTTACCGAACTTAGCCGACGGAATCCGGGGTTCCCCGTAGGTGATCCATTTACACATTTACATGCTGTGCCCCCCGCACAGCATGTAAATTTCCTCGATTAATCCTACTTATGCCTTCCCTCGTCGGTTTCGTCAGCGTCATGCTGATCCGGTGGTCGCCGCCGCATCAGCAATTTCCGGTTCACCTCGGTTTAGGTAATATGCGACCCGGACTATCTCTAACAGAGCCCAAGAAAGTGGATGCACGCTGGTGGAGAGGAGGGGACTTGGGAGCAAACTTAGGAGTAGCAACTTTGAAAACTATCCCCGTCTAGAAATCTAAGTCCAATCTAGATACACGCTGCCTCGCTGGAGACACATCACCGTTTCTTGTTTTTCCCAAGTCTATTCAGCAAAACACCGGTACACGTCTCCAGCGCCTGTGTCTCCTCAGCCTTCGCATCTGCACACCCGGCCCAGCGAACTTTCAAGTTCTCGTCCACCAGGTACACGAACCCAATATGCTTGTTCGTCATACCGAGGGGCTCACGAACGAGTCCCATGTCCTGACTAGACACCAGATATGTGGGATGCAACTCCTTCGGCACGGTCTTGGCGATGGACGAGAGGAAGAGAGACACGAGCCAGGACTTGAGAAGGTTTTCTTGCAAATTGATCTGGACGTATTGGTATAGAGGATTCGACAAATACCGCTCGTTCGTCGGTGAGACGAAGCCTTTCACGTGAACCTATTGTCAATCAGTCACCCGCAACTACCGCACAGGCGACTGATGAGTACCTCTGACATCCTGGTGGACAACATTGCTACCATGGATATACGGCCTCGACATATATCGGTGGTATGTGTTTGAACTCGAGTGTCCAGTCGTGAGCCCACGATGTTTGGGAAATACAATGCTTTCTACAGAGGAAGTGAGCTGGATACACATCAGGTACACCGAGCACTCACATCCTCCCTAATCATGACGCTTGGTGCCATCCACGTCTTTCCACCGTGTCGCCGGGTTGCATTTAAATCGGTGAAGTAGCCTTTCGATGCCTCGTTTATTCTGCGATGGATGAATGCGAGCAGGAAACGGGTAAAAGTAAACTCACAAATGTTCGCGCTGCGTTTCAATAGCTCCCTGGTCTGTATACTCCTTCTTAGTGTCGCTCCATGTCTTGGTATGTGCTACCGGCCGGTCCTTGACTCCAAGTGGTCTCTGCAACAGCGGGAGGGGCACATCGGCCGAAGTGGTGTCCTTTTGCTCGGACTTGTTCCCCGAAGTATTTGGCGTACTCGAGGACGAGTTCCAGCGAACGACCGATGTACGATGTCGCTGTAGCTGTCTTTGTAGGAACACCAGCCTCGCCGAAGAGTGCACGGACATTTCAAGAACGAAATTTCCAAATTAAGATGTGTACAGGATTAGATCACGTGATCAATATATATATGACGCGGGTTCGCGCCCTCTTGTTGACCGACCACTCTTGACCACAAACCACCACCTCTCTATCGCCGTCCTTTGTATATCTGTACAATACAAACATGGTCCGTCCACTTTATCTGCTGTGATGATCATCCATTTGACATTTACTTTGCATTTCAGTCTGGAAAGGGTGCGTATCTCTTGGAGTAATCTCGCCGTTCTCCTAACTTTCTGGGGCGTACAGGCAAAGCAGGAAAGTCTGGAGGAAAGGCCGCTGGTGAGGGCAAGGCCCAATCCCGCTCTGCCAAAGCCGGTCTCCAATTCCCTGTTGGTCGTGTACACCGTCTTTTAAAAAAGGGAAACTACGCCCAGCGTGTTGGTGCTGGTGCCCCAGGTCCGAGTTTTGCCTGATCGTCCATCAATCACCAACTGATATGGGTCTTCAGTGTATTTGGCGGCAGTCTTGGAATACCTTGCTGCTGAAATTCTCGAGTTGGCAGGTAACGCCGCCCGTGATAACAAGGTATGGGTTGCAGCTGCATCCATCATCAGCACTAAACTCAATGTGATTTCAGAAACAACGTATTGTTCCTCGCCACCTCCAACTCGCCATCAGAAACGATGAGGAGTAAGTCTCACTGCCACCTACGAGGACTTTGGCTGAATACCTGGACCAGACTGAACAAATTGCTTGGTGACGTCGTCATCTCCCAGGGTGGTGTCGTTCCCTTCATCAACCCCGAGCTCTTGCCAAGCAAGACAAGGTTCGTTCCGTTGGCCAACTCCTGTATTGAATGTACAATCTGATCAGCGCCACAGCAAAGGCAAGAAGGAGGTCGTCAGCCAAGAAGTCTAGATTGTGTCCTAAAATCTATCTTTTTCTATTTTCTTATTGGTTCAACATCTTTTTATCATTTGCATTCAGTGTATCATGTAATCTCGGCGTCAGACTCCCTTGTAATCCATGGATATCCACCTGGCATCTTGTTCCCTATGACAGATCTCCTGTCCGCTCCCTACTCGATTGACTCATCGATGTTGATAGCCCCGCCCATCCGCCGTAGCATGGTTTCTCGTGCCAGCATCTGTTAGCAGACCTTACAACAAGTATCTAATGGAACCTTCAAGCTTCGAGATGGAACAGCAATGCTAGATCAAATATTCACTCTGGAAATTTATACTATGCATCGGGTACAAGGACGTCCGGACGGCCCAATGCCTAGAAATATATGTAGCATAAATCGAAGAGCCGAGGTATATCCTCATTTACTTTCGCAGAACATGAGGAGACACCGCAGGAGACAATATCAATGCCTTCCAAAGCTGTCTCCACGAGATCGGATTCCCCTGTAACATCAAGCCTCAACGTCAACAACGAGCCCACGCTCGGCAGCCAGACAACCAATCACGCACCACGTCTCGCTGCATCAAGCAAAACGCCCCCGAGAAATTCGAATGGTTGTATTTCTCGAGCTCGATCCATCCTTTGAACATGATCTTGCGTTTGTCGTAGCCGCCTACGCGAAGGCGGAGTGTCCCTCCTCGGCCGGAACCGGAGCTGGACCCTTCTGACGAGGGTGCGTCCTTGTATTTGACACCGAGAGCGTCGAAGCTGTCTCTGATGAGATCGATGAGGATGCCGGGTCCGATGGAGGTGTAGAAACGGGTGAGTTGAGGGGTGTATCGTCGGCCACTTTGTGTTTGGGACTGTGCGAGAGAGGGAAAAGGGATCGGTGAGTGTTTGCGGTGCGGTGGAAGGCGGGACTCACGAATAGGAGCAGAGATTGTGTGAATTGAGATTGAGCGGACGACATGATATCGTCGCCATCGGCATCCTCGAGCGTTCTTGAAAACCGGAACGACCGTCAATGATGATTTGCTTTGCGGAGTAGTGGTGATGGAGAGCTTACCCAGCCCCCGAGACGTCCGGATTAGCGTACATGAGATCGCCGTTGTCGCGTAACGACTGGGTGAGCTGTTCAGCCAACGCATAAACACCTCTCGTAGCAAGTTGACTCTGTCTGATCACGGATCACGATGAATAACGGCGTCGTCCCTTGCTTGACCTTTGCGGCGCTTACCTGATAACCCAAGGATGTGCGTAAACATCGGGGAGGGTCATCCGCTTCTCAGGTTCGACGGCGAGCATGCCACATATGAGGGCTGGGGGCGACTTAGACTTGGTGGTTGACCCGAAAGGACGGAGTCTACTACTCACACAAAACGTTCGTGCCTACGCGGTTCCATGGCGCTTCGTTGAATATATCTCCAGAAAGGTATCTCCGAAACTCGGGACTGCGATCTGTAGGCTCGTCCCATGGGGTATCTTGCGAACGAATTAGAACTTTCTAGAACTCGAGCCAGGCGGTTAAACACGTACTTCCGGCCAGAAGTGTGAACAGGATAACACCCATTCCCCAGACATCGACTGGCTCTGCCTGATATTGCTTACCAAGGCTAAGCTGCCCTCATCATTTCCGTTGAGCGATTTCGTCTTCGATATGGTAGGGAGAACGTACTTCTGGTGCAATATAAGGCAGACTCCCGCAACGCTCGCTGAGAAACCGAGTCTTTCCGCTGTCCTTGAGTTTGTAGACTGCAGAAAGGCCAAAGTCGGATATCTTGAGGGTTCCAGCCGCATCGAGGAGTAGATTTTCGGGTTTGAGGTCTCTATGACACACTCCTTGTGCATGAACGAAATTCTAATGTCCTTCAGTGTCTACCGAATTTATGACAAATAGAATATGTAACACACCATCCCGTCCAGCAGTTGTTTGAAATACAGATGTGCCACGTCCTCTCCAGTGCCTACATCAGGGGCTTGTCGCAGAGCTCAGCAACACAGCATGTGCACACCCCAGAACTCAGACACACCTATCTTGTCAAACAAATCCCCTCCTGCCGCAAACTCGAGCAGCAGATAAAAGCCAGGTTGATATCGGTCCATATACTTCAACTCCACGATGACCGCGCTGACGAATTCGAGTACGTTTCGATGTTTCAAAGCAGCATGGATCTTCATCTCCTTGTCTATGTTCTTCCGGTCTTTGTCGGTCGTTTGTTCGGTGATGTGGATCAGTTTGCAGGCAGCCACTTGATGGTTCTCGATGTGCACGGCTTGGAATACGCTGGATGTGTGGTTTCATTTAGCAAAGAGGAGACACGGTACAGGGAATCACCTTGAGAAACCACCCCCACCGATCTGTTGAATGAGCTCATAGCCTGAGATCGTCCGGAGTCAACATCGCTCCAAACGTGCGAGATGGGTTGTACTGACCATTGACTTTAGGGTACTTCATGGTATAGGTATAGTATGAACATGGACAGCGTGGTCGATGGTTGTACAGCACGCTGACAGTGTGTTTATCCTCATGGTGTTGTCTTAGTCTGACTTGGTGCAATCGCTCATTGTGACAGACGCGGTGTGACGCAATCACGTGCTGACGCGTGACGCACCTAAGAGGCTATGGCGCGGATTTCAAGTATTGTTTCACCAACAGGTTTGCAATGTATTGATAATTAGATGAACGTTATACTCTAGCTAGGCTAGGCTCTGACGTAGAGATCTAGAACTTGATATCAGTATATGCGTCAAGCCTAGGATGCGAACACGAGACCATCAGCGTCGGAATGCAGTCAGTCTCTTGTGCCGATGGTCCCATGCAACACTATGGTCATAACCTTTGGTCCCAACGTGACGACAGGAGACCTAGCGTCGCGTCATTGTCAGTCCTGGACGACCCGACCTTCTTCATACCCGGCGAAACCGCCTTGTCGTCCTCGTGCCTTTGTACGAGAATAGACATCATGCCCTTGGTCGCCCTACGCTCTCCGGCGCTGCCAGAAGGTTCGCAACCACGGCGCTACTCTCCTGCATACGTTTGAACTGTTCGTAAAGTTGCTGAACACCTCGTGTTGTATCTGCGATGAGTTGCTGCTCAGATGGAGGACTCAGGTCGGTGTTGTTTGGTGCGGGGAGCGGGTACGCCCCAACCCCGGATTGTTTCAACACTTCAGCGAGGTTAAGCATTGCTTGGTTGAGTACCGTCAAGTCCACTGTTGGGTTATGTGGCGATTAGTTTACAACTGGTTCAATCAGGAAAGGTGGGGTAACAGACTTTCTGTCTGGGCGGGGTTGTTTCCCGCTTGGTAGGCATTTTGTCTGGAGTGAGAGGTTTGAGAAAGAGTACCTGTGATGGTTCAACCCAACTGAGAAACGTACATGCCACTTAACGCGCTCCGAGCAAGAGAATTGACTCGAGCGACGTGTTCCATGGCGATCTGTATGTTCTGTTTGAACAGCTCTGGTGAATTTGGGTCTGCGAGTGTTGAGCTGGTGGTGGTTGTGTCTTGGGATAGAAAGGACGAAGAGGATGGAAAACTGGACGAGGGAATCGTGATTGGATACCCAGACGAGGATGACTGAGAGGCATTAGGCGTGAATGATTGTTGACTAGAGCTCATCGTGAAAGTCGTCAGTTGGTGCTGTCGTGGTCGTTGTGGTCAGGGTTTGTTTGCACTCTGCCATCACGATCGAATGGCGCTCCAACCTCCTACATCCAACCTCCCTCCCATCGCCAAAATCGCCACCTTTACTAACGCACAGTTGCTTGACTCTCTCCAATATCTCCAATCGCTCTATCGCCCCGAGGTGCGCGGTTCTCGCAGAAGATCCCATCCTTCTACATCCCCCGAAGAAAACTTAAAATCTCGACCGATCCGATCTAATCATCATCCCAGCGATGGCGAAGACATCCAACTCATTCGATCCGACGCTTTCGAGCGTGCATACGCTATTAGATGGCTCACGGCTCTGATCGCTCAACTTGAAGCTTGGCAACAACATTCACATTCGAGCTCGATCAATCCACACCCCATCGACATCGATCTTCACACCGCCGAACCTACATCTACTCTCACAATCACGGATGGTCTAATGCAGCTCGCAGCGTCGTTGCTCGCGACATGCGCTGGGGTTGCCTCTGCGGGTAGAGTGCAACGCGTGTTTTCGTTCGACTCGATCGCGGGAAGGATAGAAGTATCTCTGACGGATATACCCTTGGAGAATCAGGATTATGGGAGCGTTGGTGCACAGACATGGGGTGGAGCATGCGTGTTGGCGGAGATGATTGCGGAGAGTCCAGATCGTTTCGGTCTGGGGTTGAGCGGAAAGGATGAGCCTCGTCGTCCTCTCCGTGTCCTCGAGCTTGGCGCGGGCACCGGGCTGGTCGGGTTGACCGTGGCAAGATTACTCCAAACGCTCCCCGACTGGAAAAACCATCCGGCGACGGTCGTCCTCACAGACTTTTATCCTTCCGTACTGGACAATCTTCGTTCCAACGTCGAAGCCAATTTTCCGATCAATTCCGACGATGATGCAACTGCGATCTCTGTTGTCTCTCATCCTTTAGACTGGTCTTTATTCCCCACGACGGAGACAATACCAGACGTCTTTGCGACGCCATTCGACGTTATCTTTGGCGCGGATATCGTATACGAGTCTCAACACGCTGTTTGGATACGCGATTGCTTGAAGCGGTTGCTTTCATATCGTGAAGGATCTTCAGAAGATGCTGTATTTCACTTGGTTATACCCCTACGGCCCACGCATACATTCGAGTTCAGCACTGTTGAAGCGGTGTTCGGGTGGAAGGATGATGTTTCACGGGGATCTTCGCGAGAACTAACCATACTTTCAAAGGAGTCCATTGTTTGTGAAGCATATGGGGATGCGAGGGGTCGTACGGATGATGATGTGGAGTATATTTATTGTAGAATTGGGTGGACGATGATGGGGTAATCTGTTCGACAATAAGTAGGAGCAAAAGGATATCAATTACGCCATAGAAACTGACAGAGAAGGACACATGAAATGTAGCCAATCTTCTCACTTCATCGAAATGAGCATGATTTCCAGTTCTCGTGCGATCAATGAGTTGGGACACCGTTGCTTCAGCGCTCTGATCGACAATTAGCACCTTTACCACAATGCAGCCAAGATGGAACAAAACTTACTCCAAACCTTTCTTATCCCCCCTCTCCTTGCATTCTCTACCAGCGGCACGCCAATCATCGCAAAGAACGTACAGGTCCACCCTCTTGGGTGAATCGCATCGCATGACATACGCTGAAGCTTCTTTGGAGTGACCAGCCTCGAGTAGATGTCGCACGAATGCCTCGTATCCTATCGGACTACGCCTCGATCGAGCAAAGGCATCAAGACCTCTAAAGTCTCGCAGGGCAGTCAAAGCGTGAAGCTTAATATACCAAAATCTACGGAGTAGATGACATGAACACTCGACTTGCAGGTCATCCCTGAAAGAAAAAACGTACCGCTTGTCTGGCACCTTGAATTCAGACTTGACCTTGTCTGCTTTCTTGCCCATGTCGTTCATGAGACATGTCCGTATCGTCTCGGAGACGCTCTGCCCAAAGAATTTGACCTTTCCGTCGGACTCCTTCTCGAGTTGTTGTTGCATCGCCAGTAGCCGTGCACTCTCGTCCATCATCTGTCCTCGGAATTGTACAATTAGATCCGGTGCTGTCTTCGAGGAATCGCGAACGCACCTTGGCTTCGAAGCTGCGATCCTTGTCTTCAGAAAAGAACTTTTCAGCAGCTTTGACAGAGGTAATCGTTGCCGATTGATCCTAGCTCGCTAGATCACCAAACGCACGAAAAAACGATTTTAATCACACGCACCGTCATGTGGCTTGCTTCCTCTAGTGCTAGTACGGCGCTTTCCACTCTTCGGTCGTCACTGTAGTAAAAATCACGGAGCATCTCCCTGTTCTGCTCTCGAGCGTAGACCTGAAGTAACCTGCTCGCAAGGACTAGACGCTCGCCTCCGTCCTCAATGAGGCGAAAGAAGGAACCAAGCGGGAGCCGTTTGTGCAAGTGGAGGAGAACATGGTAGACTGATTTTATTAGTTCACGAATACCAATGAAATGAATCTATGCGTACCGAGTTCAGTGTCTCCACTGTCAACCGCTTTCAAGAGGGCCAGTTTATTTTCCTTCATCGTCAGTAGGAGTGGTACTTGATCTGAAGCACGAGTTTCGTGATCGAGGAGCTGTAACAAACGTAAGCGAACATATTCTGAGACAGAATGAATACAACGCTCTCACCTTGGTCGCCAGACCAGCTCTCCCGACTTCCCATGCTCGGCGAGCGATGTCGGCATAACTAACTGCACCTTTCCCAAGTTTCTCGAATTTGTCTACTATGACCTTGCACAACTCCCCGTCTTCACCGTCGGTCGCAGAGGATTTGGAGCGAGCTATCTTTGCGCTGGCCCAGTGCTTCAGCACGACATCAGGCTTGAGCGAAAGATACGAAGAAATTCTGAGAGCTATGAGATGTAGGTTTCTCGAGGTCAATCGAGTAATGAGATGCATCGGAGATAGGTATTGGTACCTGGCGTACGGTACATAATGAGTTGCATGACAGCAAACATAGCCGTGTACTCACTGGGAGTAGGTCAATGGGATGCCTATTTCGTAGAATCGAATGCAGTTCAGCACTTTCAGTCCCTGTCCCATCGTAACGAAATCGCTGGGATTGTAAAGGTCTAAGAACCCCCATCCGAACTTCGCTGCCTAGATATCGTTGTCGGTCAGACCGGGGATCACAGATGGATAGTGGACATTACGCTGAGAAGACGGCGTTGCCAGAAAGGTTCCCATTCGTGACCTGCGGCATCAATGCATTCATTCACAGCCGCCGCAAGGTCGGGTCGAATACTTCGTATACTTTCGTCTGCCTTTGAGGAACGGCGAGTAAAGCTTTCCCAGGCGTCGAATAATATAGCCGACGGAGATGTCGAACCAGGTCGAAATACCGACATCGAGGATGCTAAGACGGGATTAATCCACAAAGTGCAGCCACGAGAGAACGTCCATACCGGGTACTTTCTGAATGAAATCAGCGATGTCTTGGCCAATGACACGTACACCGTCGAGTTCTGTGATCGCAAATGTTGCGCCAAAGTACAAGTACCTATCATACATTACTTTCGTCACGGATCCCAAGTTGCGGGGACTTACCTGAGCGTATCACCTGAGGGTCCGACCAGCAGTGCGAGATTGTTCCACGTCACGAGGATGGCATCATTTCCGCACCACTCAATCTGGTTGACTGGACCCTCAGCGCCTGCTGTTTGGGTATCAAACTCTGCCAGGCTGCGTTGGAAGTCAGTTGAGACAACCCAAAGGAGCCCGCTGTAATTTAACAAGGCCAGTAGCTTGCCATTAGGCGACGGAGATACCCTCAAGAATGGTCCGCGATTTATCCGTTGGTCGACGTTCTCAAGGTTATCGACGGCAAAGATAGTAGCCTCGACAGACAGCAGAACTTCTACGTGTCTGGAGATGTTCTGATCGGGTGGAATGACAGCCCAAGCATGCGGTGGCTGGGACAATCCTACGTCATGTTCAGTACTGTCGGACCAAACAGAGGTGTCACCCACAAACCCGGATTCGCTAATGTGAGTGGTTTGCCGCCTTCCCAGTCCTTGACCTCCAGTAGGGTCAATGATGCCGTCAGAGCCACCAGGCCGTTCTCATGTATCCGCGCGTCAATAATTCCCATCTCTGCCGCCTCTGATCCGAGAGAATATTGTTGATAGTCCCCTTGGAGGTCGTAGAGTCGATACACGCCTTCTTCGTTTAGAACCACCAACCGCTCGTCGGTTGTCCATCCGAATCGTATGATCTTTCCCTGATCCCACTGTGGACGAGGTAGTCAGTGTCATAAAACCATGCGCAGAAGGAGCGGAATATCCACACTGAGCAGTAGCAAACCTTCGCCCGCGGAGGAGAACACTTGGATCTGCGACTTTGAAAGGGCAGGACCGGCGCGAGTAATGGCTATTATCTTTGAATTGTCACGCATGAGAGCTGTGTCAGTACATGTCAGTATGCACACTCGCTCCGGAATACAGAGCGAAACCCACCGATGGGACCACCGTTGCGACATCCAGCAATTACGAAGTCGTTCAAGTCTGGCAATTTCCCCGGTATCGAATAGAGTTGCAAACGTCGATAGAACACGTTTCCTTCGGGCATTGCTTCCCAAGTAGCGGTTGGGTGCTCAATGACTGGGTCCATCACGTCGAGCTGTCCGTTACAATGACTACTTGTCAATGGGTTTGAAGTTTCGATGTCTCAAATGATTCCCCGTAAAGAGGAATTTAAATGCGGAGCGACTGGATGGGACACGAGTGGACAAGGTGGATGATGTAGCGACTAGGATTCCTCGCTTACTATTGAAGGCTAGTAGTAGGCTAGTGCAAAGTTTGGCTAAATAACTCTGGCTTTAGTCCTCAACTCACCTCCATCATGCTCAACACCTGAACTACTAGTAACAGCGAAATCAACACACTTATTATATTACAGGATGTGCTATAAAAACGGTATAAAAAAGTTGGCGCCACGACTTGCACGGGTTGTCATCTTGGATTCGGAAGAGGTCGCAGAAACCTCATCCGTGGAGTTGTTCATAAACTCGGGACCAACCTTTTCCTGCTGCTGAACCCAAATCTTTCCCGCCACATACTGCGCTTCAGTTCTGGAATAATCGCATCTTTGTTGGAGATGCCGAGCCAGCTCATCCAGCGTCAGTGCTTGCGCCTACTACTATAGGGTGGTGGGTAGAAGGTTTCCGATGTAGTTTTGCGGTCCTATGCGCCAATCCAAAGGACGAGGGCTTCCCATGTCGATGCCTCCGGTACAAACGAACCTCCCTTTTTCAACTGCACGACTTCGCATCGCGCACGAAAATCTCCGGAGTTCTGAAACAAGGCAAGTGCCCACGCCAGAGAGTTATCGACGAGAAGGACTCAGGATCGGAGATCTTGGTGTGGTTGTTCCAGAGGAAGGCAGTTTCAATCTCAAACAATGGAGTCCCGGTCCCAAATGCAGAGGGTGCCGGACGGATCATCGCGACCCCCTCTGTGAAATGGACGCTAAACTGTGTCGATCCGTATCACGTCGCTGGCAAACCTCATTCAATCACGGCACAGAACTCACCCATTGATTGCAGGCTGACGCGGACGGATCCCCCAATTAGACACCAATGGATCAAAAAAAAAACGCGGACGGATCGTCAATTCAGCATGTCCCCAAGGGAAGGAGCATTTCTCATACTCGCAAGGGCCTGACCGCCACCGGCTTGCGAAGGAGCTGCTGTTTCTGGACTATGTGATCCGCGGTTGGCATCAGTCTGCACTACAACGCCTCTACCGAAATATCCGCAATGATTCCCTTTACTCAATTACCGGCCCCCACAAAGCGCGTTAAGCTCGATGTTTGGCTCGGGGGTCCATAAGGGGTACCCACGTTGTGATAGGTTTCCGTGCGTAGACATTCTGTGAGTAACTTGAATCGGCATTATAGTTGGGTTGACGATTGACAGAAAGGTCGGGTTTTCACAGTGATCCTCTTAACAACGTGTAGCTCCCACCGTAATTACGGAGGCATTGCGGACGGAGTTAATGCAACTACGAGGAGGGAGGTTCGTTGCGAACTTGTTGCAAACTTCCCAGGATCTTCGCAAAGTCTTCGGATCAAACCTCTATCACAATCATATCAGTCGGCATTTGGGATCCCCGATTCAGAGTAAAACCCACTTACACTCCAGGTGATTTGAAAGGCTCTTAGAATGATCCATCATGAACGTGAAAAGGTACCCATATGATGTATGCTAGGAATATGTATGGAGCAACTAAGTGATACATGCTTTACAGTGCTAAGAATTCCTGAGAGCGATGCAGGAGATAAGTAAGGAATGTGGGGGTTGGGGCCAGAAAATAATATGAATAAAAATGACACTGCCGTTCAGTCGGCACCGTGTTTGGGACTATTGAGCTAATACACCCTGATAGGGACGCGAGCCCTCACAACGTCTTGAGCGAACAAGACAGAGATGTCAAGGTAGTACTGCAAATGGATGTAAGGTCGGCGAATAACCCCCCCACATAGCAACAGGTCTCACCTTGACGCTGACACCTTGCCAGTCTACTGTGGGCAACATGCCCTTTGACAGTTGCAGCTTTCCCTTGTAAAGTCCATCAGGAAGGTTCTCCTGGGAAGTGTTGTTCGTCCTTGGACGCTTAGGAAAACCGATAGCAACCTGAGTTTGAAGGGTTCGCGTTTTCGAGATAGCCTCTAGTGGGATCTCTGGTAGAGGCTTGTTTGCCACGCAGCGCTCCTCGGACGTGCGAGCTCGACCGGTTCCTTTGGGTACGCGCTTACTGAGCAACCTGGTAGGACGAGGTGCGAATGGAGAAATCGAGCTGTCAGACTCGTCGCTGGCAGGAGGAGTGTCTGGAAGTGTCGGCAAAGGCGCCGTGCGTTGTGGGGTTATGGTAATTTTGCGAACAAGGGAGACGACTATCGTGGCATCGGCGGCTATCTCCTTTATCAAACA
The DNA here is from genome assembly GCA_038093975.1 of Chalciporus piperatus. Classification (NCBI taxonomy): domain Eukaryota; kingdom Fungi; phylum Basidiomycota; class Agaricomycetes; order Boletales; family Boletaceae; genus Chalciporus; species Chalciporus piperatus. The sequence goes on from JBBPTG010000133.1 coordinate 22,185, forward strand.
AGACGATCTAGGTATCGTTGTAAAGACAACAAAATATGAGATGGAGCTACAGCGAGAGAATGATTGTGGGCGGGGAAGTGTCACCTGTGATGCAAGATAAGCCTCATGCTTCACCTCAGATCGAGGTTCAATCCCACTCACCGCACATATAAATGGAATTGGACGTTCGGGCATCAGCGGCATTTCTATCCAAGACTCTGGCTCCATGGCAGAGCCGTCAATGGACTGGAAATCCGTGTCCGGTTGGTAAAGTATAGGTGCCTTCAAACTGTCGAGAGCGGTCAGTTGAGATTCTCTTCCTTCCGATAATCGACATACATGGCCGAGTTGTCAGACCCGTCTGACGCCTCCCAAACTGCAGTAACTTTGTACGAGACCTCGATTTCCTCCGTTGGCGTCTTCTTTCCTTGTCCTTCAACAATGGGGGTCTTCGAAAAGAATGTGTGCGGCATCTCTTCGCGCGGCCTAGAACCACGCGGTATTTTGAAGCTGAATTCGCAAGAACGGCCTGAGAGACTGTTCAGGCCAGACGTGCTAGGTCTCTTGCGCACGGTAAATGCCTCGCGAAGGGTTGACCGAGAATCGGGTACGGATGAGATGGGAATGGTGGCCGATGAGGATAAGAATACATGTCGGTGCTTTCCGACAATCGGACTGTATGGGTATTCGTCCGAATTACCCTTAACAGACGAATAATCGAAAGCCCCTTCCAGCTGATCTCGTGAGTCGAGCATCAAAATGAGGCGGGGAATACTTACTGAGATCGTCAAACGACCGTTCTGTGAACAACCGGGGTCGAGCATGACCTTCCCTTCAACCTTGTCTTGGTCTCCGAATACAGGACGAGACAAAGAAGTATCCAACCCATGCTGTTTTACCATTTTTACAGAAGGGCTATATATCTGCATATCCAACAGTAAAGAACTAGGGAAATCCAAGTTAGCCCATTGTCACGAGCAGAGAAGTCTGACATACCGGAAGAAAGAAATATGTGAACGGGAGGACATCGGCCTCCTCTCGAGCCTCGTGGCCTGCACGTAGCTCGACGGTGCCGGGGCCGATTGAACGAGAAGGGAAGGCTTGAGGGGTATCATCCTAAGCTCAAAAGCACAAAGGACGAAAGGAATGAAATGGTCACCACTTACGGATTGGACAGAGCGACCCGTCTCATATATATGGGTCTGTGCCGTACACACTTGGCATGGGCTTCGCGGGATTTTTTGATATGGTTATTCTCGTAGCCATGTGGCAGGTCGGCCCTGTTCCTGCGCAAGGCTCACCCTGGCACTCAGGTTAAGTACTAGTCAGGCCGTTTTGCTTACGTTGGGGGTTCCAATGACATATTTTGGTCCTAGTATGATATGGCTGCCACATCCAACCTTGTTCAAACCTTCAAGTTGAGAACAACTCGAAACCATGTTGAGATGCCGCAAGCTATGGCAGATCCGTCCTTATGCGCCGCGGAACAACTAGTTCGCAACTTGAAGGACTCTTTGAGTTATTCAGGTTGAGTTTAAATGCCAAATGCGATAACCTTCGACGGGCGGCCTAAGAGACTCCGTCGTTTACGGCTGGTTGCGTTGTCAACCTGATCGCAAATCTGCACTCCCGATTCCCAAATGATGCCGTGACAGGAACATAGTCTCTCATCCCGTTCTGGAATGAAAGCGTTGAAGCACTTTTTGTCAATATTTGATCTCAACTACCAACTGCATTTTTACCTTCCCAATTCTGCCAATGTACGTCACCTTACATGGCGCACGAGGATTCAAGCCAGTCTTCAGCTACCTCAGTGAAATTTGATGTCCAGGGGTCGGTGGTTGTCACGGAGTAAATGTCTATGCGCAGGCCCGCCAGCCTGAGGGCTCCAACGGTCTGGCGCAAAAGCCACCGGCCGTGGGCAGGCCGCAGAGCGACTCAGAGGAACAACCCGTCTCAATTGACGTCCATGCGAATGTTCTCCAGAATGACATTGCGTGCGATAGAATCATAGATGTGATCGTTCAGACCAGCTCAGTTGACAAGCGGTCATGGAAAAAATTGCGCGACGAGCTTCTTGAGCTCCAGGTGCCAAGCGAAACAGAGCTGCATACGGCAAACTTGAAGTAGCCTATCGAAAGACGCGTTCAATCATCGGAAGTCTCTGCCTGGAAAAGATAGGGACGAATCAGAACTGGTCAGTGACTTCGTACCGTTTCATTGGCACGTTCGAGACGGCGTCGGCGGGGAGGGAGGGAGGGAGCGTACTTAGACGGATGGGGTGAGACAGTGTCTTCGAAATCAGGAGTGCCATAGTGCTATTGCGGCTATACCTGTACGTGCGTAAGTCCTGACGTGGAGTGCATGCATCCATACAGAAAGAGTACAAACTTGAACAGGTCCCATTGAAGTTGAAGCGATGATTGGCTGACCCCACTACCTGATCCGGCCAACTACTACTGGCACTAATCTGCAAGTCCGACACAGCGAGCCTCGCTCGGATCTATCGAGTGCAGCCATTCTTTCGAGACGTACCTCTTGCTTTGATCGATTTCCACCCGATGAAGAGCGTCCTGGTCACAGGTGATCGCCATCCGCTGTGTATGGTTGTCTAATGCCGAGTCATATCTACTAGGTGCATCCGGCGTCCTCGGCACCGCCGTGTACAACGCATTCAAAGGCGCAGGCTTCCGTGTCGTCGGCTTGTCATACTCTCAAACCAAAGAAGGACTCGTTAAACTCGACTTGAGTGACGACCTGCTCTCTCATGGCGGAACGACCCTCGGAAAGTTGTTTAGTGAACACAAGTTCAGTTGTGCGTGAATGATAAGCCAGTCATTGAGCTGGTTGGGGACTGAAACTGTAATCGTTCAAGGGGTCATCCACTGCGCTGCCGAAAGGCGGCCGGACGCATTCAAGGAGGTGAGTCGGCCTACTCGGCTCTCCTTGTTGGCTCGTCCTTCTCATCAGATTTCCTGCTCCATAGGGAGCGCCTGGTGCTGCGGCCGCAGTGAAGGTCCGTTCATACATGCTCCGCACCGTTGTCAAGTTGTTACTAACGCATTGGAATGTAGCTTAACAAAGACGTTCCTGGGCGTCTCGCTGAAATCTGTAAGGACAATGATGCTACCCTGGTATACATTTCGACAGGTATGTCACCTTGACCCTGCGGGTGCCTGGGGCATTCTCACGTTGGCGGTGCAACTGGCATGTAGATTATGTCTTCGATGGCAGAACCCCCCCATACAAACCAAACAGTGTCACAAACCCTTTGCAGGAGTACGGTGCCACGAAGTCCGCTGGTGAAAAGGCTGTACTACTTGGTGTAAGTGGCGCGAAGGTTGTGGTTCTCCGGGTTCCTGTGCTGTGAGTGATCACCGATTTTGCTAAGATCCTTTACTAACGTCGTACGACATGTACCCTGAAGCTATGGTCCCGCACCAAAGAATTCTGATACCGCAGTCAATACTCTCATAGATGTTGTTCAGGATCGGTCTGGGAAGACTTACAAGATGGATGATTATGCACAACGATACCCTACTAACGTTGTCGACATTGCCTCGTTCCTCGTCCGCCTATTAGGTGTGTACACTGAAGCTCGTGCTCCGCCTCTTTTTTTCATGACCGGCACACAGCCGTGGATAAGACCCTCCCCCGGATCATGCACTATTCCGCTAACGAGTGCATGACTAAATACACGATGTGCGAGATATTCGGGAAGATCCTCAATCTGCCCATAAACCACATCATCCGCGACAGCTCAGTCCCTGCGGATGCGGTAGCGCGTCCGAAGGACTGTCACTTGTCCACTGAAGATACTGAGAAAATCGTTGGTGATCTCGGTTGCTCCAACTTTGAGACCTGGTGGACGAAGCATTTGACCAGTGGGCAAAAGTAGATCACATTCAACCGAGGTCTGTGTACGATATGTCTTGATGCCTTTTTCAACACGAAAGATCCAACTTTCGACTACTTCTTTTCCGCCTCTTTCCTCTCTGTTGATTCTTGCTGCGGGTTCTCCGCGGGCTCTGTTTTTCCATGTACAAGACTCGAGAAATGCTCCTTGATCTTGGGTGTTTCATGACGCCAGATACAACAAGCTTCAGAATCTTCACGCACTGCATCACTAAAGTACTCTGTTCGTATGGTTTAAGCCTAGAAGGCACAGAGAAAAGCCGACATAACTTACCCGCACGTTGATCAATATCTTTCATACCTTCGGAGCAATACCCATCGATGGATGAGACACCCATTGGGTGATGCGACCCCGTTGCTTCAAGCGGTGGAGATTGAGTACCAGACGTCGCCATTGTGCTCAATAAAGGGCAGATTCAAGTTGTCGTTGCAATGACGAGGTCAAGGTCTCCTGTGTCCGATGACATCATATTTCGGACGAATTCCCCCGAATCAGAAACATGTCCGAAAAAGGAAAATCCGTATTACCCTCGAGCTCACCTCGGGAGAGAAGAAAAGGCACTGAACTTTGCACGTCGTGGAGTGAACCTTGTGCTTCTCCGCCTCGTAACCGCAATCTGTTAGGTATGTATGGCAGGCAGTTTAACCATGTCTGACATTTACAAGATAAGGTATTTTCCTCCAAACACCGATCTGGACTCCCGTCACTGGCACTTCCCCCCCTCATACCCTGACACGTCAGTCTCCTCAAACACCGCGGACGCGCCAATGACAGGGAATAACCTGTTCAGCACATAATACACGATGGACGACAATCCGAATCCCGTAAAGAACGAGAGCTCGTAAATCCGTGTCGCCACGATCGGCACAGTACGACCAGCTTGATCGAGTGAGGTAGTTGGGAGGAGTACACGGTGTACGAGTGTCAATCACGTCAGTTCATCGTTGAGGTTTCACAGCCGGACCGCGGCGAACCATCCCCAAAGAGATGTGAGAAAGGTAAGAAGAAAAAAACTCACTCGCTCCCGCAAACCCGACCACGTTGATAAGAATTCCGGCAATGTAAGCGGCGTACGCGCTGGCCCATCAGATTCACGTCCAGGTGAACTTTGTGGCACCTCGAGGGAGAAGGAAACCTACCGAAAGTTTATTCCGTACGTATACCAATACCAAGTGCCTTGACCCGTCTGATACAAGTCAGCGACGTTATAGTGGCCCTTGCGGATTAAATAATATTCCGTGACCTATGGTAACATCAAGGAATTCAGTGAGACAACGTCGATTGAAGTCTACAGCTCGGCACGTACCATCACTCCAGCGATCGAGCTCAGGAATACGGAATATGCCGACAGATAAGAGGTAAAGTTATTGCTACTCTTGAGCAAATTCCAAGGACACATGCAAAGTCCAACGATTGCTGCAATGTACCCTCCTCTTCGGATATTCTGTAAAATAAACGGTCAGTCACGTCAATCAGTGATATAATCATATCGCGATTTAGACGTAGTAGAAGAAACCAAGGTACGTGTTGACATGGACACCCACAATGAAACGAGGGAAAAGCGCGGTAAGGTCACACCCAGCCGAGACGGAATTCGCGGATATGTTCGTGCTAGTGCCCAGTCGCATCCGCGAACCAAGCCCATTCGAGTTCCAAAAATACCATGGAGATGAAAGAGAAGAATCAGATTCATTAATCGCCGTTTTATTGACAGTAACATCAAAAACATACCCCATCTGGTGGGTGTTTTCTTTTCCGTGAGCAATGCTCATATGTCTTGCGTATCACAAGAGAAGACATGCTCTGGTTTGCTCACCTGCGCAATAACGAGCGAAGCGGAGATGAACCAAACCTAGTCAAGGGGTAAGCAAACTAGATCCCTCTCGAGTGAGCGCAGTGCCGAACATACCCCAAATCTAGTCGCTGGCGATGGACTATCATCCAAGAATCGTCCCAGCAAATCGATGGGAGACCAGATAGCCTCTCCATATATAGCCTGGGAAGACGAACTAACTAGAATTCCGATTAAACACACGATAGAAGACGCCAATGGCACTGCGAACAGCTGCGACCAAAGTGCCGCAGCGGGCGTTCTCGCCCGGGACGCAAAATCAGGTGCGTTCCTATTTTCGATTCAACGGTGAGTTGAATAGAGACCAAGTCAAAGAAAATGAAAGACGTATGCTGACGTGAGGAGTGTCACCGAGTTGCCGATGCACGACATGAGGCTCACAACCATGGCCCACGCTAAATTAGATCCACGGATGCTGGAAGGTTGATGGACGATCGGACCTATTCCATGTGCCTTGAGTATACACCATACGAGGAATGCGATCCCAGCGATTGGCGTAACCAGCATCTTTACCACGAAGAACTGGCGACTTTCGAGAGGGTATCAGCATAACAAGAGTCTCGACTCGAGAATCTTCTCTTACGAACATCTTATGAACAGGGAACCATATTAAGGGCAGCGAAAAGAGCCAGAACAGGAAGAAGCACATAAAGTCCCGAGTATTCGTTCCGGACGAAGCAGGGAGTGAATTGGCTGCATCCCCGTGACATTCAATCAGCGCGCCTCTCATAACCAAACGATAGTTTTCACTTACGGATGTTATTCACGCTTGGCCACATCGCGCGCAACATCACCAAAACACACGTCCCTCCAATGCTCGCCTGCACTCCATACCATATGCTACAACCCAGATTAGGACACAAGCACGCGGACAGCAACCTTTCAGATACCCTTACCAGGCCATTGCGCCTCGGTTGAAAACACACCACAAACTTCCAAAGACACCAAAACTCGTGCGAATGACGACTGGAAATGTGACATGGAACACTGCACCTGGTCGCGCGTTCAAGACCAGAAAAGGCGTGACTACGCCAAACGCCACCCATACGCAAATCCAGGCTTGCCACCATGATATGCCTAGCTGTATCATGGAGGAAACGATCATCCAGCTTTTGAAGGAAAGGGTAAGCACAGGACGGCTTTCGGATCATGCAGGAGACCAGACTCACGTGTTGATATTGAACATGTCTGCCACCCAGCTGTTCGATCCACCGAGTGAGTGGGTTTGCGCCTTTGAAGGAAGAACTTCTAGACATACAACGCAACATAGTTGTGTCCACGCCAGGTCCTGTTTTCGGGGACTACAGGAAGCAGGTCCTCATTCTTTGGAGCCGAGATTGAAATCGTGAGGTTTGGAAACGGTATATTTGAGAGAGCACAAAGGGCACACTCACGGTGATTAATTGCTGAATTAGCATGAGGTTTGGGTCGCAAGGGAGTCCAAGGGCTTGGGTTAGCCTACGGATAAGAACCATGACGAAGTGTCCTTGGTACAACTCAAGAGTGAGATTGTGAGATGGATCACACCCATCCTTCGGGGGGATCACACCCATCCTTCGGGGGGATCACACCTCGCCTTCTTGGGCGGACCCCTTATCTTCGAGGGAACAAAGTGTCCTCGGTGAACGGGATGGAATGTTTCCAATCCTCTATAAGCGGAAGTGCACTCACTTTAAATATCAAAGATATGATGTGAGTAGGGTACTTATCGCTGACCAGCCCATGGAGTAAACCTGTGGTAACATAAATAATAACCTGCATACCCATAGCTGCTGCACGATCACAAGACACAAGAGCAAAATGACAAACGAAAACGGAAGAGAGGAGTGAGCGGAATTTCGAAAGGAACCTAGAGGAAACCGCGTCAACACGGGTATCAAAGGGTATTTTCGAAGCTCATGAAAGCTAACGATATGAATTAATTGATGGATGTCTGGTAATACAAGATGCTCGAGGGGGCCAACTGGGTTGGAAACACAAATCGACAAGCAAAGCAAAGCGAGCAAACCAGACGATGGACATAAAGGACAAGGCACGTAGTCATATGCTCGATGGTGGAGATGGTGTGGAGATGCTCAGAATAGATGGAAATGATGATATACACAAAATGTCCCGCAATGATATCCTGTTGGGCGGAAACTGCACGTCGAGTACTGCATGGGCATGGGGTAAATGTAGTGTCAGAACGACAAGGGCGGGTCAAAGTTGGGGTGATTAGTCCGAGGGGGACTCCGGGGAACTACAACGTGCTGGTGAAGCTTGGGTTTCCTTGAAGCGTTGTGAGGTTGGCGACGGTGAAGAAAATGTGAAGGCGGAATAGATTCGCTTGCGGTCGGGTGTTGAGAAGTCGTTGGTTTGACGGGAGGAGTGGTCGGTTTTGCACTGTTTGTCGTTCGTCGTAGGTAGTGGTTTGGCAAGCAAGGTAGGAGAAAAGTAATCGCGGATAGCTGGTTCCACTGACTGTTCCTTGAGGTAGTGTCAGTCTAGAGAGGCACGCAGGCGGTGGTTGTACAGACCCTGTCCGTGTGTACGTCAGGCTCTTGGCTTGCCGCGCGAGTAGCCTCGTACGCCTCTGACACATCTGCCAAGGGCGAGACAGTCAACTCGTAACACCTCGAGTCGATGTTGACCTGAGGAATCGATACGCGAGCCGGCTGGCGTTGCAACTCCTGCTCTTCATCGACCGGAGGCAAGGGAGAGGCTTTGCGAGAGGAACGAGACACTCTGGCGCTACTCTTCCTGCCCTCAGAACTTTTCGACTTGCTACCGGAACTCAAAGGTTTTCGAGACTTCTTTGGTTCGGGTTTGAGTTCCTTCTGCTTCTTTGAGGAAGGGACTACTAGCATTTTGGTGGCAAGGGCGCCAGTCTTCCTCTTCTTCGCCTCAGAGGCAGAAGCGGGACCAGCTCGCTCTCCGGTGAGTGGATGAAGGTTCTCCTTCTCGATTGAAGCGAGGGTAGATAGTAATGTGGCAGCTGCGTCCGTGGCAGCAAGAGTCACAGCGGGTTCATCAGAGTCGTTCAGAGGTTGTGGTGCCTCAGAGGGAGTGTCCTGGAATACGGTAAAGGAGCGAACGGACATTGAGATAGAAAAAATGAAACTGTGATGAAGTAGCTGTGGAGATACCGGACGAGAAGGTGGGTGAGCGACGAGTTTGAGTAGGCTGAGTAGGCGTGGGCTGTGCAACACGTTGATGAACAGAAAATGAGCATGTTCACAATTCCCCTCGCTTAGCCCATTTAAACCGAACTTGCCATTTTAAGACCCCGCCGCTCCGACGCGCCGCACGCGTACCGCGACGCGTCGTGGTCACGTGCAAGCGGTCTCTGTCCAGTCAGTGTCACTGTCCACGTTGTATGTGCCCATCAACCGTGCCCATCACGGTCCTTCGCTTCAGACTCGTTCTATAGGTCATACCTGTGGTCTTTTAGCCTGTACAGATGCCATACTCAACGCGTTTTGTGTCACAATCACGCAGATTCCATACTGCAATCGCGATCCCGGTGGCCACGCCCTGATTCTTCGGACGAAGAATCTCACTGGTGCCGACGCAGTTCCATTGACGTGTTCGCATCAGTCGCGCCTGCTCGACTTGACTACACCTCTAGTCCATGCAGCTGATACACGAGGGCAAAACCGGATACCTAGCTCGGTCACAGGTTGGTTTGATTTCCATTATTCTGTCCGTTACTTGTCAGCAACGTTGACGCAAAGACCCAGGCGCTCACCAATTAGCTCTAATTAACTTGACCTCGGTGATCGAGTGTGCACTTAGATCCCAAATGCGGAATTTCCATTTTTCGACTCTAGTCCTTCCCGTATGATTTTTCTGCGAGTTGCTGCCCAGTCGTCGGTCGGTCGAGCAGCAGCCAGTTCACTTGGCGTACTTACCTGGTTGCCATATTGACCGTGCTGATCATTCAGCAACTTGGCGTACATTGTTCGGACTTCTGTTTCGTTTCTCCCGACTCCTTGCCATATAGGGGTAGTACAGCGATAGCATATTGAAATCGGCTTACTGATCTCCCCAAGCCTGTGATGATAGAAAAGGTGCTCTGCCTCGATGATTTTATCGAACCTTCCTCTGACTTGCAGGGAACGTTTCATTTCACTCACCACTCGTCTATCACGGGCTGCTACTAAGTGGGGGTCTGGCTGCCTCATGCACGCCACGCTGCAACGGGCCGTTACTCATTTAAATTGCCGCCGTGCTCGAGCTCTTCCTCGTCCTTACCTCCCTCTGTTCTCCATTGCACTCCTCGTCTTCGGACGTCCCTTCCTCGACCTTTTAGGTCCCCACCAATCCACCAGTCGTTGAGCCACGCTATCCCAGGATGCCCTCCAAGCAGTCATCTGCACCTCCCCCAGCCCTGGGTACGCTCATCGACAATGATACTCTCGAGCTTGTCGAGGTCCTCGGCGTAGGAGGTTACGGTGTTGTGTACCGCGCCGTCGACCCTTTTGGACGCAACTATGCTGTCAAGTGCCTCATTAGCTCCCAGGCTCACAGCGGCTCTCGCCAGCGCCAATTGCACATGCGAGAAATAGCCTTGCATCGTCTCGCGTCAGCCCACCCCAACGTGGTCACCCTCCACCGGGTTGTGGAGGAGCGGAACTATACCTACCTCATCATGGACTATGCTTCCGATGGCGACCTCTTCTCCCAAATTTTGCACCACTGCCGCTATCTCGGTCAGGACTACTTGATCAAGCACATATTCCTCCAGCTCCTCGATGCCGTCGAATACTGCCATTCGCTAGGGATCTATCATCGAGATCTCAAGCCAGAAAACGTGCTGTGCTTCGATGGAGGATTGCGAGTTGCTATCACGGACTTCGGCCTCGCGACCACTGACAGGTTTAGCGAGGAGTTCCGCACCGGCAGTGTCTACCACATGAGCCCAGGTTCGTATCCTTCTTCTTTCCTTCTCTCAGTCGCTGATTTTGTCGTATAGAATGCCAAGGCGGCGAGTTTGCACCGACAGGGTCGTATTCTCCCCTCTTCAATGACATCTGGTCTCTGGCCATCATACTCCTAAACTTGGCCACCGGACGTAACCCCTGGAAGTCGGCATCATCGTCTGACCCGACTTTTCAGGCGTACCTCCAAGATCCCCTAAACTTCCTTCCGACTGTCCTTCCTATCTCTGCCGAAGTCAACGATATTCTTTGCCGAATGCTCGAGGTCGACTGGCGTCGTCGTATCACCCTATCGGAAGTCAGGGCTGCTATACAGCAGGTAGACCAATTCTACGCGGAAGGTGTCATCTTCGAAGGAAGCATGGCACGCTGTTCTTGGGAGATCGACGTCGATATCGAGAGCGATTCAGACTCTTCTACTCCTGCCGAACCTGCCGAACAACGCGAGGAACTTCATTCCAGGTGGAGCAAGGACAGTGATTCGGAGATGGAGTACACAAGGCACTCCATTCGGGACCCGATGTGGGACGAGGAGTACTCCTCGTGCAGCGCAACCTGGGCTATCGAGTCCTCGATTCGCTCACCATCGTCTGCTGTGGTCGAGCCTCTCAAACTTTACGAACCCCCTCGCACTCCTCCCTCGACATATTCACCATTATCACCCATTGCATCAGGTTCCTTTCCCTCCGTTCCCCCGACTCCTGAAGGCGTAAGTGTGTTCCGCGCCAGGCCGACACATGGTGCCTCGAAGCCTCTCAAAATCAACACCGAGTGTGGTCGTCGGATCTTTTTCACGGGTAGCGGCAACACCCACACCACCATCTCCACTATGCACACCGCCGTCGAAAGTGCTACCCCTTTCTCTTCTTGCTTCTACCTCCCTTCACCCACCTCCGTCTCCAAGATCTCCCTCCCTTGGACCTCATCTGCCATGCCGTCGAGTTTCGACCTCGGTGTCTACGCAACTCCCGGAAGTAAACACACGGATGCAACATCTTGGGAATATTCTGACTCGGATTACTCGTCGTCATACCCCTCCAGCATGTCTTCTTCTGAGAGCGTGGTGGGTCTGGACTTAGACACTGCTTCCAAGAGGATGCTTGAAGACACTTCCCCTGCACACTTGGCCATCTGGCGCCGTGAACATGTCGCCCCTAGTGCTATGAATTTCTACGTGCCCTCTGTTGTCGCGAACACGTGTCGCCCAGAAGCACACCCACCGCATCCTCCACTTCCCCCATCCCATCAACCCCATCCCATCCCTGGTCCACTGCCTCGAGCCAGTTCTCCTGTACCGATCCCAGTCCCTCGATCCGCGAATGGGAGTGAAGAAAGGCGGTGGTCTTCTTCTCTCTGGCGGTTTTCCTTTCCGCGCGCCTCCTCACCACCCCGCACTCCCCCTGGCAGTGGTGAGGAAGAACAGCGAGGACGAAGAGGCTCATTCACGGATGCATTTCCATTTCACTCATTTTTCACCTCGAGTCCTACATCATCCTGGCGTCGTTCGCCTTCGCCACCTGCCGCGGAACCCCCTGCATCTAACACGACTCCGACCCCGCAGGCGGGGGAAATGTTAACGGCTGGGACACAAGAGTCGTGTCGTCAGGCTGCTCGCCAACGGCCGAGACGGCATTGGTTCTCGCCAGGAAAATTCTTCGCGACCGCTGGTGCGCTGTAGGTTCGCGGGCTTGATCCTACCCATTCGGTCTCTCCTCTCCCTCTTCATCCATGTCCTCGGCATGCATGCGACACACACCGACACATCAGCATGGACATTACGCTTTGACATGAATGTTCGAACGAACACATTGTACGAGTGCCACATATCTTCGATCAGTTTTTTCCATCATCTCATTCATCGCATCTCAATCTTTCATGTATTCATGGCACTCATATCAGCCACCTTCGATGTTCGCACCCCGTTTTTTGTTTTTGTTTTCTTTCAATTTCGCATCCACTGTATGTATGAAGTACCCGGTGTACCAGAAATCTCCACCCTTCTCCACCCCACTACGCCGTCATGTAACCATGTCCAACCACTGGCACGTAGCAGATACGTACCAAAAACAACAATTCCATCTGCCACTCGAAATCAGCTCATCCTCAAGGTGCCGCTTCTGAATGAATGCCACACGAAACTGGTTTTTACTCGATCATTTCAATTTTCGAACCTTTCTAAAACGAGCCTTTATAGAGTTCAGAACATATGGAATTTCTAGAAGGCCAGGACGAATCCAAGGAAGGCTCCAGGACCATGGTACTTCCCGGGGTTCTTCTGGGTAATACGAATTCTATGGGATCGATGATGACTCACGGGGACCCTTAAAGTGTGCCGAAATTGGGGTACGATGGAGTGAACGTTGAGCGTAGAGGGTTCGACTGTTCTGGGTATTTGGAAGTTAGTTGTTGTCACGGGCCCGGGGGTTGTCCCTTGGTTGTGTCGATATTCGCTCCTAGATCTTCAAAGACGTCAATCCGGTCCCGAGGCGCGAGTCTCGGACTCCTGAGGCCGGGACACCCGGGCAGGCTGTTCCGACTCACAATGAGACAAGACATAACACCTTTCCTATTCTTGCTCTAGAACATGTCACGAATGAGTAGATAGGTGCGCCTCGTGACGTCGTCCATCAAGTGTCTGGACTTGGTTGGGATTTGGCCTGGGTTTCTTCCACTGAAGTCACAAGGCAGCGTCATCCAGGGATCGTCACTTACCACGAAAACCTTAAATCGGGGTCCATACTCCAGTCATCGAAAAGCTGCCGGAGCGCAGCGCTCAGCGATGATAAACGTTACCTCGCGGTGCTAAAGTGTTGGGAGCAAAAACTTGACGGCTTCAAAGTTTCAAGTCTCATTCCACAGGTAGGTAGAGGGCTTTGCTTACTTACCTGTCGAGGATCGCAGACCAGTGGTCAACGACTCGGAGTACTCACACAAAGCTCGGAGCACAGATTGACAACTTGATGGACGTGAACAATCCGAGCCGGGTCCGAAGTTGAAGGTGTGTCCGCATAAGGAATGGCTCCAAGTTAATCTTGCTCATGGCATCCCCGGATACAGCTTGAAGTCCAAAGTTGCATCTATCGCGCAGTCACATTGTGGAGGATCATATGACCGACTCTCCGCCGAACGTCTTATGCGAGACATCTCGTTTCGCGTCGTGGATACCTTGTGGACTCCAGCGCCAAACATGAGCCTTCCAGATGTCTACCACCCAGAAGGACTTACTAAGGTAGGAATCGGAGATGTCGGTGTCGTCGTTCCAGAGGACGGCAGTTTCGACGCATTCACTCCCGGACCACCACCAGAAGGCTGGCGTCCCCGACAACTTTACCCCCATACAGCTCAACAATCGGGATATCGCTATGTTTCCGACTGCCGAGTGTGCAGGGCGTATTATTTCTACTTCTTCGGTGAAGAGAATCGGCAGATCCGATTTGCCCAGTGGGGATCCATCAAGGTACGACATTGGTCGCTGTAGTCTAGAGCCCTGAATGATACGGCAATAAATGAATTATTACTAACTTTGGCGAAGACCTTCACCACCAGGTTTTCACGCTGTCTTCTAAAGAAGGCGCTGTCCTCATCCTTCCTGAATCCTGAGGGTGCCGAACGTTACTACGTCAGAAGTGAACGTCCGTTTCTGGATCAAGCAATTCGACACGCCCTTTTCGTTATCGATTGGATCCTTCCGATTTAATTGGTCAATCTGTGAATGAGCCTGATGCTTGCGGTCATCCCGTTGATGTACGGTTTGAATGCGATCAATGTGGTGAGACCTTCACGAGGTCGTTCCCGTTTGAATGTGACTTATGAATCGCGAATCGATTCTGATTAAGTATGACTTATTCTCAAGGTCATAAACGATCACACACTGGCGAGCGCACGTATGCGTGCAGAATTCGGGGTTGCGGGAAACGGTTCATCAGCGCGAGTACACGTGGATATCACGAACAGAACTACACGAGCACCTTGTGATGCCAGAACGATTGTTAAATCGCAAGTTGACAAGGTCCCTCCTCGTCTGGCAGCCTCATGCTCGGCCTGGCCCTCTCCAACAGACGGGGTATACTGTACCATCACCTTCCCCGCTTTGCAGACAATGATTCATCTGTACATTTCCTAGACGCGTCTGCGCTTTCGACTCGCTTATGTTTATCGAACTAGTTTATAACATGGGATTGTTGTGTAGTTCAAAAAAAGGACGTTAATTCGACACTTGCGGAGGGGCAATGCGAAGTCTGCATTTGATTAAAGGTGTTGGAACAGTGCAGAGGACCTTCGAGGTTGGGAAAGTCTAGCATTATTAGCATGGAGTGAAGTACCAGCACGTGAAGATTGAATGCATCCCAGATCATAACGTCCTCAAATCTATCATCTTCCTTCCCCTGTCCCTCTCGATAGCCTGCTTACTCCTCAGACCACTGCCCTTATCCAACCGCCTCATACCTCCACCAACTCCGTCACCCATTGCCAGCGGCGCATGCCCATCCTGTAGCGCCCTGAACAGTGCCTTGACGACCATGAGCGGATTCCTACTCCCCCACACCTTCGCACTCGCATCCTTGATACCCGCTGCCTTGAGGATTTGGTGAATGTACGGATTAGTCCTCAACCCGAACCCCACAGGCCGGGGTCTCAAGATAATCTTGGTAGCCCCAAACTTGGTCTCGAGGTCCGTCCAAAAGGTTCTGTTTTCGAACCTGTCGACGTAGTCCATGGACCGTAGGGCCTTGGCGAGCGCTTTTTCGTGTGCGTTGCCGGCATCATCGTCCTTGCCCTCTCCATACCCAACGAGACCGTCCCCGTTACCAACAACGACGAGGGTATACATGGAGTGAATTTTTCCCTTTCCGGTTTGTTGGGTGACGCGACGAGTGATGAGGGGGTAAGTATGCAGTCTTTGAACTAGTTCCGGGGGCACTGGGAACTTGACTTCTTCATCACTCATATCCAACGACTTTTCTGGATCGTTGTCCTCATCCTCTTGTTGCGCTTCCGAAATCTCGAATATGTCACGAGGCTGTGAACCTGCATTCGGACCTGCATACAACTGCCAATCCTCTGGATCGAGGTCTTCCAAATAGTCCCGAGAGGTGAGCCCTTGAAAGTCGGAGTAGCTACGAAGCACGGCGCGGTTGGCGAAGGGGTTGTCACGGGTGGGAGGGAAGTCTGCGACAAGTTCAGCGTCATGTTCCCATGAGACTTCGCTGAGGTCGGGGAAGGAGGCGTCGTGAGAAGGGATGCTGCTAATGGGGGTTGCGAAGAGGGTGACGGGTTTCTGAGTTTTGTCGGGGAGGTTGGATTTCTTGGACTTCTTGGATGGCGTGGTAGAAAGAGTCTTGGCTGTCTGTGTGGGCTCGTCAGACTGCGCTGGCTCGAGCGTTTGGATGGGGTCAATGGTCTGTGTAGACGCGCTTGGTGGATTTCCCGAGGACGAGGACGATGAGGAAGGAGTGGAATAAGCTCTAAGAGCGTGTAGTCTGTGAACGGGTATACGAGCCCATGTCGACTGAGGTGGTCTCCGGAGTACTGGAGCGAGACAGAGTCTGTTCATTTTCTCGTCCGACCGTGTTATTCCAAGTGCAGAAACCGACATTGACCAAATTTCCAAGGCGGTTGTTTATGTCTGTGTGGCTTTTGCCTAGCTTGGAAGGTAGTAAGGAGTCAGCTCACGTCCGAGTCTGCGTGTCAGAGCCAGTTTGAGATTGCTAGCATGGACGAGGGGTCGAATTCTGTCGCTGAAGAACTGAACAGTGGAGACCGGTCGAACCTGTTCGGTTACATCGACCGGGACAGGTAAGTCTGCGCACCGACCCAACTTTGAAGTACTACCGTATTGATCACAAGCCCTGGGCGTTCCCGTATGACGACGATAGCGTACACGGATTGAATTTGGCCATTCCAGAGCAAGCCAAAGCCCTCATCAAACAATGGTCTGATCGCGAGGACACGACCCAGTTTGCAGATTCAGGCGTCGACGACCAGGTGAGAAAGAAGACAGTCCGCTGATGTCATCGCCATACTCGGGCTAGTACCGCGATGTGTCTGACGACCGCGTTGCAGATGATCATACACGTTCCGTTTTCCCAGAACGTACGCGTAAAGTCTGTAGTACTCAAACTCGGTAAAGAACCCTCTACCCTTTAGCCTCGTGCATTCCGCCATCACCATGCAGTTTCACTGACGCGTCTTCCTTTCATGTCGCCTATGTATCACGCCCTGCCTCATCGTCTTCCGATCGATTTGTTCTCTTCGATTTTAATGGTCTTGAAACGACTGAATAGGGCGCGGTGAATCAACGCCGCGACATCTCAAGATCTTCGCCAACTATGCGAACATCATCGATTTCGCAGATGCCGAACGCACGAAAGCGAACCTCGATATTAGTCTTCTCGAGGGCGAGACGGGTACTGTGGAATACCCTTTGAGGGTCGCGGCGTTTACGAGCGTGCATACCCTTAGTCTATATTTCGTGAGTTCTTCGTTTCATTCCATTCTAACTTACCTTACTGTCGTTCGTGTTTTTATCCTCTTTGACGCTGTTGTATATGGTGTTTTGTGCTATTCTGCTTCTCACGCACTTGATTACGCCGCGGACAGGGCGATTCTGTCGGTGGAGATCAATCGAGGGTCTATTATGTGGGATTCAAGGGTGACTCCAAGTCAAACAGGAAGGAGGGCACTAACAAGCTCGAGATACCTGCTGCTAATGCAGCCGATGCGCCACTGGTCGATCGGTTGAAGCAGAACGCAAGAGGACAGCAGACAACGGCTCGGTGAAGCAAGCGGTGACGGTTGTAAGACTAGACAGGGGCTTCTCTTTATTGGGTGTCCTAGATAGGGGTCATTGTATGAGACTCGCTTTCGCCACTTCATCCATCACATCATGTCGACCAACCAAAGCTCGAATCGTATAAGCGAAGACGCACTGAGCTTGGGGCTCCTGGAAGGCTCCATGGCGCAGCTACACATTTCCGCCTCAGACTCGGACTCAATTTCCCTGTCATCCCTCTTCGAACCTAGTAATGCAGAATTGGACTTACAGGACAGCTCTGGGTACGAAGAAGAAGATGACACAGTCATTGTTTCACATCTTGCACATAGTATGCTGACAGAAATTGAGATTCTCGAGTGGCAGCAACGCATTGCTGCTGAACTCGAGGTTAATCTTCACGTCCTCCCAGCTCAAGCCACCCCACAGTTCCAAGTCGGCGTTGAGCGTACCACCCGCCATACACATCGGGTGAGGTCCATCTCACTTAATCTAGCTTCTTCTCTCATTCATCTGTTGTTTTTGTAGTTCAATTCAGTCTCCCACTGCCCACCCCACCCGGACTGCTGGATAGGTCTCTCCTTTGGTTCTCCTCACACCGGAGTTTTTCTCAGACGTTTCGGAATGATCTCTGGGAGATCTACCCCACACATCAGCTCGCCATACATGGAACTCGAATTGCCGCAGACCATCCGACATCGTCGCAAACCATTGGGTTCGCTGAACGTGCCTTGTGATCTCTCGCAAAGCGATTCTTGGGACGATCCGCATTATATTCCAGAGATGGGGAGACGAAGTGCTTTGTTTTATCCCCAGACTCAGATATTAGTACCTTCGTAGTAAATACCGTCCGCAGTTAAGATGGTCAGACAAAGTGCTCTATCACGGTTTTGTCTAAGTAGGGACGACTGTTTTCATACTTATCAAGGGGCTGCCTACGGGAGACTTGATAGAGAAGGGTCCAGTCCGAGCCTCGAGTAGATTAACAACGAGGAATTATTTTACTGTAATGGCTAACTTTGAGCCTAGATACACAAAGAGCGAGCTACTGGAAATCAAACACTACGAGGTCACTGGTAAAGTCATCATTCTCCTCGTTCCCACTATAACAAAACCTTCCTCTTACACCGTCAAATGCTTCAGAAAATACACCATCAACGTCCAAAGTCTCGAAAACATCACTGACCATAGCCGTGCAATCCTCTCCACTCGCGTCAATCGAGAATTTACAGATATTGGCAACGGGTTGAGAAAGCGAGGTTGATTTAAAGACGTAAAGTCCCCTCGCATAGCCATCACTTGAAGCTTCCAACTGGACGTTACCTTCGGAGCCTGGGAGTTCAAAAAGGAGTTTTTGAGTGACGGCGAGGGGGAGGATTTCCGTGGAATTCGAGGCCGTGGCTGGCAAGGTGAAGTCGATGCAGTAGTAATTTTGGGAGGTGTCTGCCAAGAACCTTAGGATAGTGTCACCAGTCAGTGAGTTGACAACTGGATCACGAAGGGTCCAATGCAGAATGGGAAAGAGGTTGTCAACGAGCGCCTCGTGGGTGAGGCGAAGTTCGAAGCCACCATCAACCGAACGTGGTTGATTCGGAACCATAAATATCTGGATCACTCCATCGGTCCAGGTGTGCGACATGTAAACAATATATGGTCCCGTTGTCAAGACTGTATCCGGAAAGACGTCGTCTCCGCCCCCAAGCTGAGCAGCGTTTAGCGTCATTGAGATTCATCAGTATTTGCTACTCACCATTAGATTGCTATTAAATGGTGGAAACTGGTATGCGGTATACGTCCACGGGTCGACAACCACGCCGCGAAGCCAGTATTCGGGAATACACGAAAAATATAGAAGTGACTGGCAGGTGGCGACACCAGTGACATCTGTCGGGAGGTCCATCTCGTGGATTACGGGTCCGAATGAGCTGGTTTCGTCCTGCAAGGAAAACACTACAAGTTTGCTAGAGAAGAGATTGGTGAAAACTAGCAGCAGAACAGAACAATGGATGCACGTACATTTGTCGTCGCCCCTCAGGCTCTAATTCATCGCTGCAGGATACAGAAAGATAAACTCGGAGTGCATCGGGGAAACCCATTGAGAAGATTGAGAATGAACGTATTCGTTGGTCGGTCTCCCAAATCATTTGACGGGAACCAACTTCCAGATCTTCGGCAAAAACTTGGTTCTCTCCCGACCAAATGAACAACCTTCCGAAGAGAATTTTGGGTGTGTATGTTGGCTTGTAACGTGGACCTTGAGTGATTGAAACAACTTTGAGGGGCTGTGAGGCCCATGTACGGGATAAGCGCTCTGAATGAACCAAAATGCGTTCAAGAGACCGAGTGGACTGCCACGAGAACGGCCCAGGTGGACGGGGCAACGGAGCGGTGGCGTACCACGCCTTCCACAGCTGGGTATCGCGAGCAACATCGCGAAATTGCTTTGAGACCTAGAACGAGGAACATCAGAGAGGAGCTAAGGGTAATCATTTGGAGTAGGGGGATGTAATCAAGAAGGGCGGCAAGACCCAGGTGTTTTTTTTGGCAAATCGTGTGGAAGAGTCCAGGCCAGAGTGAAAATCGGCGACGTGATGTACGGGTTGAAACTTATAGACTCACAAGACGCAATCGGATGAGCTCGCGGGGGCTCATGCCGCGGCAATAACGCAAGATGTGATAGACAAGTTCATCTGGGAGAGTAGGCTGGGGTGTGGGATGTTTCGCACAAGCCAAATCCTCCATTTCGTCAAGTTCAGGTTGAGATTATCGGGTATCGACGGGAGACGAAGAGATTGGCACGACATTCGACAGTGGTCCCTGTTTCTGATCTTGGTTGCCAAAGGGTCTTTTTTTAGTAATAGTAGTCTACGCTGAGTCCTGACTTGGACTACTTGCTTCTAACTTTTGCTGTCTTCCTGGTATCCTGCCGTTGAGCGCATCACTTTCATATCGGGGGTGGCACACGTTTTCTCGGTTTTTAATGTACAACATATCCAGGAAGGAACAGTTAACATTGACATAGCGAAACCGAACACATCAGTACATAGCCTGCAGTTTCACAGAGTACATATAGCAGAAACCGATCAGAATGATGAAGCATAAACTGGAATCGCAGACTGTCGAACGACAACCTTTTAATCGCTTCGACCGCCCGAGCGACTGTTGTTTGTGCTGACCGACATCGAGGACCCAGCAGACGACGAGCGTGAGCGAGCACCACGCCTAGTTGGCTTCGGCGACATTGAAACATCCCGTCCTCTCCTGTCGTTTTGACTGTCATTGCTGCGTGGTGGCGGAGAGCGGTCATCACGAGGAGACTCGCTCCTGTCACGTCCGCGTCGTGGGGATGGAGAGTATGAGCGACGTCGAGGGGGTGATTCAGAACGATCACGGGCGCGACGAAGGGGAGGCGAGCGCCGACTAGAGAATGCGGGCGAACGAGGGCGACGATGCGGGGGAGCAGGTGACCTCGATGGTGACCTCGAGGGAGATCGTGGTCGCTCATACGACTGCGGGCGACGGCGAGGGGGTGATGACCTTCTGTACGGTTCACGTTCCCGTCCAGGTCGTTCAGGTTCCCTTGGCCTGTTCGGTGGAGGGGGTGGGGGGGAAATTCGTTTTTTGTCCCGGTCTCGCTCACGGTCTGCCTCTCTTTCCCGGTCTCTGTCTCTGTCTCTGTCTCTGTCTGGTTCTCTGTTTCTGTTTCTGTCTGGCTCTCTGTCTCTGTCCCTGTCCCGCTCCGCCTCGCGCTCCCTCCTGATCCTATCCTCCTCCCTCCTCCGCAACCGATCCCGTTCACGTTTATCCGCCTGCCACTTCTCGCGTTGTTCCTGCATCTTCTTACGGTCCTCCTCCCGTCTCCGCCCCCTCTCCTCCCGCTCCACCAGTTTCACGCGCCTCAACTCTTCCTGTTTCTCGCGGTCAAAGGCGTCGCCCTCTGTGTAATCGCGTCGTGTACCAAGCGCACGTGCCATCTTGTCAAGTTCTGTCTTTTTTGCTGCTGCGAGTTCATGAGTGTCCGATGGCTTGAGAGATTTGGCGGACGAGGTGAGAGAAGCAAGGTCCGTGAGAAGGGACGTGCGGAGTTCAGCAACTTTGGCTTCGATTTCAGCTTCTTCGAGACTGTAACGCGGGTGAGTGGTGTCGTTGGATGGGTGACAGAGAGAGAGAGAGAAAGGAGGGAGACGTACCCTTCGTCTTCGAGTTTCAGCTGCAATTCCAAACATTTGACTTCCACCTTTCGCTTCCGTTCATGCTCCAAAATGGCCGCATCGGGCTCTCTGTGTTTGGGAGGAGCGACGTCCCACGCCGCAGCGCGGTCGGCGGCTGTTTCGTGTGTCCGTAGGACGGACAAGTTGCGTTGGACGTAGCCATTCGTGCCGCTGGTGTTGGGGGAAGAGAAGAAGAAAAAAATAAGACGTTAAAAATGCGAAGTCAAAGAAGATCGATTTTGGGAAAGATAGAGGATGTTTAGACGTACCTTCCACGAGGAGTGGTCAACCCGATACCGTTGTACATGGTGGTTGATGTCTTGGTGTGACGCTGACTAATGCGGAGGATGTACCATGAAAGGAACAGCCTCTGTGGCGGTGCTGCCAACTAGTATTGTGGTTGTCCAGTGAGGACTATGTGAACGAGCGGGCTGTGAAGCAGTTTACTTTCCAACGCGTGATTACTATAACTGCTGGGACAACAAAATCATGGTAGACAAGCCTGTTCGACCGCTACTTGGTTGCGTTCTGTAGCGAAGTTGACCCCTAGGCGCCCTAGTAGTACTCGAAGAGTACATTTCGAGACAGATGTTTTCAGACAGAGTATGTCTTCTCCCGCTCAGTTAACGTCCCAAACTCATTGTTGTCGCAGCTATCCAAATAGTAGTAGTCTCATTGTCATCTTTGTCTGTCCAGGAGCCGAGGTTTTTGATGCGCTAGTTCTCCCGATATCATTGTGGTACTGGCGGCCACGGCAAAGTCGCCACCCAGGCAAGCTCTTCCGAGTGGGTAAGTTACTAACTTCTGGTCTTCAGGAACCGAAGCATGACCGTATCAGCCCCCAAGGCTAGTTGGGTCATATTCAATACAGCGCTCGCGCTCGTTTTTGCCCTACATCAAGACGGGGTTGTTCCTTCGCTTCTCTCCCTCCACTCAACCCCCCAAATGCTCCCTCTGGTACGAGTACGCACATAGTATATTGGAAGTCATCATACATGCCTCCCCGGAATTTACTTGAATCCCTATGCTCAATCTTCCACATATGTACGATCTGGAAAGACCTCCTTCATCAATATCTCAGGGGCCCCACAGGATGATCTAATGACCGCTCTCTCCGCTCCAGCTTTCGATACGATATACCTTGTGACTCCCGTGGTGAAATAATTGACGTTGCCCGAGGGGATTTCGTCATGCACGACACTCAAAAAGCGCATTTTTCCGCACCTCGACATCACTTAAACAGCAAGCGCGCGATAAGGGGAGTTAAGGTCATTATAAGCCTCGTAATGACCATAATGTGGCGCAATCTGGCAACGATGATTAGATTGTCATTTATTGGATTATATAGCTACCTTCCATTAGCAACGCGAAAAATTATCATGAAAATTGAAAATTGAGCAGCACCCGAGACTACCTGATAAACTACCAAAGCAAAGGTAGTGATGTCCCATGCCATTCGCGCAAGCATCACACAGTTCCGGAAGTATCAGGTAATGTCATACTTCAGTGCAAGCCTACCGTACGTCTTGATGCTGCCCAAGCCTATTGTGTATCTCGCTGCTGGTCATTCTCGCATTCAGCATATCTGGGTGAACTTTGAAATGCCCCTATCGACTGTTATGCTGGGTCTTTCTGCCCTCGTGTGCTTGCATGCCAAATATATATATGGATGACAGTAGATGCAAGTTGAGGCTGTCACGACATGTGTGCACCATGAGTGTTGTATTGTCAGGGATTTATCTTGATTCAACGGTCTTGTTCACATCTCATTGTCCATCTGAATGCAGGTGCATGAACTCTCAGAGATGCTCTGAGTCTAATAAACGCTCGACACAATCTTCGACCGCCTATGCCGAGGATCAGCAAGTTGTGGTTCTTCAGCCAACCACTGCGACATTGCTTACATTCAACTCACCCGTAAATTCCCTGACCGGTTGCCAATGACACTACACGAAGTGTATTCAGTAGTTGTTCAAGATCCGATCAGGACTCGGATGTTCTCATTCGTTCAAGTTCATATACACTAGGTTGTAGTGGTACAAGCATACAATTCCGAGTCAGCAGTCGGTTGGCCCGGGCCTCACTACTTTCGGGAACGTGCCACGGAAAGCGACTCCAGATGCTGGGGATGATACTGGGCCACATTCCGACGACCAAACACCATCCTGCACAACGAAATCAATGATTGATCAGTCAAACGAAAGTTTGGGTTTGAACCTACTCACCGATTCCACCACAGGATAAGCTTGCTGATTTCAGCCGCTTTCTCGGGTGAGCTCGGAGCCTCAAAGTAGTCGACAATGTTGTTATAGAAGATTTCATGGTCGAAATCTTCATCAACGACCGTCCATGAGGAGCAGGTGGACAGTGTGAATCGAAGCTACCAATGTCTGAGGTAAACTGTAGAGTATTTGAGAATTTGATTGTCTCACCTGAACCGCAACATATGCGATTGCTCACGGCTGCACGGACTTCATCCTGAGCAATGCTGCAACATTGCTACGTGGGCGCGGAACCTTCAAAGACTTGGAGTGCATAGAGTGTTCTGATCCGTCCTCGTGAAGAGCAGAGGTTGGAGATGTAAAAATACACTTAAAAGACTGGAGACGAGTCTCATCAATATATCTTTGAATGTAGCTCGAAGACGTACCCTGACAAGGAGTTCCCCTTGGAATAAACCCTTGGAGGGTTTAGTCAGATCATACCCGCCCTCAGGGTATAGGAATGTTGGCCAGCTATATGCTGTGACACGGAAATCTGGATCATATTCCAGTATCGAGTTGCGTACACTGTGACAGACGTGAGTAACACTTGACTATGTAAGCTGGTGGACTGACGCAGGATCCGACCAATTGTAGTCGACGGGGCAGAGGAGTCGTCCGGTTGATGAGTGATTGAAACCTCTCCCTTGTTTGTCACGAAGAGACAAGGGAGGATCAATGCGACGAGTACCCGCATTCAACCATTCTAGCACCACTGCTTTCAGTGTTGATGCATCGTCCCCCCTCGCTCCATCAGCTCCCATCTGTAACTGCGCAAGTTTCGATTCAATCTATGAACATGATTCAGCGATGGACGGAGCTCACCTGCTTGCATGCCAGAGCTAAGTCGATGCTCCCGGCTGCCAACAACTTACCAAGGGTGGGGCACCAGAGTAAAAGTTTCTTGTAGTTACCATACGTGCGCTCCTGCCTGGTAGCATGTCATGAGCACAAAGACTTGGGTAGAATGACTAGCCTGAGGTCCTAGATAGAGTGACTTACTCGGGAGATGAAGGTATCGCTTCTTCTTCAAGTTCTGCCATGAGCAGCTGACGACGGTCATGCTCAGTGATCATATCGGAGATGGGTTCCACGAGGGCGACTAGCCGTCGTACTGCTCGCCCCTCCCGTGAGAATGAATGGGTACTAGTCGGTCAATCAAACAACGGTTGATATCACGGTAGATCGTAACCGAACAGGACACACTCACGGCTTCTTCACGATCTTGCAGAGCAATTGAGCGTTTTCGTCCTCGAGCACACTAATGCGCCTTTTGAGGCTCGCAAGATCCTGAGTATTAGACTGGGAGGACGCTGTGCTTGCCTGAGCAAGCACAGTTCCGGACAGCGTGGCTGCCATGGTAGAAGTAACAGAGGCTGACGATGAGGATGACATTGGTCGAGACTCGAGAAAATGCCTTACCCAGGAATTGCTACGGCCTGTTAATATGAGCAGAGACCTGGCACCAGGGCCCACGGGATGGGTGGCCTGCCCGGAACTTACCCAGTATTCTGGAAAGAATTCTGAGACAACATATTTTGTTATCTGTTGGAGCTACGACTCGGAGGAGACTATTCTGCTGATGGCCAGGGAAGCGGTGGGGCGATGCTTCAAGTTTAGACTTGAAACTCGATGCCAGATCTGGAACCTTAGATCGTTGATGGCCTTAGAAGGTCGTGGCGCAGAGACTCCAAGTCCGACCCGGGCGGCATGATACTAAAGAAAAAGTAAGATAGTGAGTTGCCCAGCCTAATCTGACATGGAGACTATTCTGCTGATGCCAGGGAAGCAGTGGGGCGATGCTTCAAGTTTAGACTTGAAATTCGATGCCAGATCTGGAACCTTAGATCGTTGATGGCCTTAGAAGGTCGTGGCCGGGCGACATGATACTAAAGAAAAAGTAAGATAGTGAGTTGCCCAGCCTAATCTGACATGGAATATTTTCCCTTCTACCTCGTCAACGAGTCAGCTTATCATCAGCGATGTATTCCTTATCCAACATTTGCTCAGGTTCTCGCAAGGCTTGATAAGCGACAACCAGACTTTGGTTGGTCGGAGAAGTTCACAGAGCCACTCGCGTGGCTCTTTGGAAATCTTCAGCCTATCGATGTGATCCCCATCGACTACCTCTCTTACGCTCTTCCAGAAACTCTCTGCGTTGTATTCCAACTCCCTCCGGCTTGGGTTCTGGACTTCTGCAACGAAATTTTGTTAGCCATGGAGCGTGCTAGAGTCAAAGCAGTCAAGCAGCATCGTGAGGGCCCGGGAATGCCAGTGTGTGTCGAGTGTAATGGGCACTTAAAGGTGCGTGCGCCCACGTTGATCAAGACTCAGGCTTGGCAAGTTGAATTGACACTTCTCTAGAATCATACTCATCAGCAATCTCGCGGATTTATGGTCGGACTTGGTTGACTTGTTGCAACTTTTTGTCAGGTCAACCAGCCCAACAGACGGCAAGTACATTCAAGTTGACCAGAATGTTGCAAGTCTGCAGAGTTCTAGTGGGCGAGCTTCGGAAGTGGTTGTTACATTAAGATAGAAACTCGAACATGTGATGGTCTGCATATCTATTGACATAGAAAGCTCGAAATGCGTCCAAACTGTCAGAAAAATGGAAGTCGTCAGGTAGACAAGAAGTCCCACAAGCTCCAATCAGATGGGCAGCCCTCGCGACGGAGTCAAGATGAACTACTGCCATGGTACGTCGACCGTTCCTCTCATACTCTGGCTTCACGACCCATAAGCCAGTGTGCAGATCCGGCTGTTCACCAATAGGAACCAGCCAGTGCACACATCAGCAACACTGCAAAAAGTCTGAAGTTACTGGAATGACTGGATCAGTTAAACCAGTACGCCAGTTGCTCAGTTGCCCAGTCATCCAGTCAGCCAGTCATTTCAGTAATCTCATTGGTTCATTAGCCCAGTCACTTCAGTAGTCTCAGTAGCCCAGTAGCCCAGTGTTCCAGTCATCCAGTTATCTCAGTAGCCTAGTAGCCCAGTGTCCCAGTCATGTAGTCATCTCAGCAGCCTAGTAGCCCAGTGCCCTAGTTATCCAGCAATCCAGTTGTCTCATTACTCCAGCCATTCAGTATTCCAGTATTTCAGTAATCTAGTCACTCAGTGGTCCAGTAATCCAGTAGTCTCAGTAATCCAGTCACTCAGTGATCCAGTAATCTAGTCACTCCAGTCACTCCAGTCACACAAGTGACACCAGTAACCCAGTCACCAGTCACTCCCAGTCACCTCAGTAACCCAGTAATCCAGTCACCCAGTCACCTCAGTAATCCAGTCACCCAGTAATCCAGTCACCCAGTCCCAATTACTAGTTCACTATATCTTATGATTAATTCACACCTTATGACAGTTCAGAAAATGCGAAATATATTATGTCTAACTATTACATGTATTGTGGTCCAATAGTTACTAGTTAATGAAGTGCCATGCAACACGAGCAGCTATGTACGAGGTGAGTAGGTGTGTTAGTCAACAAATAAACACGAACCTCTGAAGCCAGCGGGGCTGTTGAGCCCGCGCCGGCCATGTGTTGGTGTCGAGGTTGAAGGTGGGAGGTGGTTGGGGGGAGACAACCCAAGCGGCTGTCGTTGAAGTGAGTGGATGAGGTGATGGGTGAGGAAACACGAACCTCGTGATGCCAGCGGGGCTGCTGAGCCCACGCCGGCCGTTTTTTTTACGATCGAGTTTGAGGGAGCGAGGTGGTGGGGGGGAGACAGCCCGAGCGGCTCTGTACGAGGTGAGAGAGGATGGTGGTGGGTGAGGAAAAACACACCATGTGCTGCCGGTGGGGCTGTTGAGCCCACGCCGGCCATCGAGTTCGAGGTCGAGGTTGTTTGAGGCTTTGGAGGTGGTGGTGGTTCGTACGGCCCGAGCGGCTCTGTACGAGATGAGAGGTGGTGGTGGTGGGTGAGGAAGAACACACCGTGTGCTGCCGGCAGGGCTGTTGAGCCCTCGCCGGCCGCATTTTCGCATTTTCGTCGTTTTCGTGTCGAGAGTGGTGTGGTAGGTGGTAGTGGGCCGAGCAGTGCAAGCGGCTGTTTGCGGGGTGAGCGGGTGGCTTATCACTCACCTCGTGAAGCCGGCGGGGCTGTTGAGCCCACGCCGGCCGCGTTTTCGCATTTTTGTCGTTTTCTTGTCGAGAGTGAGGTGGTAGGTGGCAGCAGGCTGTTTGCGAGGTGAGCGGATGTGGTGGTGAGCGAGTTTTCACTCACCTGGCGATGCCGGCGGGGCTTTTGAGCACTCGCCGGCCGTTTTGCTGTTGTTGAGGTGTGGTGTAGTGGTGAGAGAGAGTCGAAGAGGTGGCACGGCAAATTCAACATGGTCACGTGACTTTTTCGCGCGGATTTTTTGTCAAGTCCGAGCATTAGGGAAATGTGGCTACACTTTATTAGGATCTCCTACACTAGATAGCTACCATATTTTTTGTACACTTGTGTATGCTTTTTTGTACACTTTCAATAGGTTTGATCTCCACATACTTTGCTACACTTGTAACTACACACTTACTGCGCTTTTTTGTACACTTTGCTACACTCTAACCTAATACACTTTCCCACACTTGTAACTACACATTTACTACGCTTTTTTGTACACTTTTGTTACACTCAATCTAGCTACACTTTCCTACACATTTGATTCAAGTTTTACTACGCTTTTTTGTTACACTTTGCTACACTCAATCACTACACTTGTAACTACACTTTTAGTACACTTTTGTGTCCACTTTAGCTACACTCTATCACTACACACTTTCCCACACATTTCACTACACTTTTACTACGCTTTTTTGTACACTTTTGCTACACTCAATCTAGCTACACTTTCCCACACTCTTGACTACACTTTTACTACGCTTTTTTGTACACTTTGCTCACTCAATCTAGCTATACTTTCCCACACTTGTAACTACACTTTTACTACACTTTTTTGTACACTTCACTACACTCAATCCTAATACCCTTTCCCACATTGTTAACTACACTTTTAGTACACATTTTTGTGGACTTTAGCTATAATCCATCCTATGAATGATTATAAAATGTCACTAATTAGAATGACTCTATTAGATGACTGAGTAGTACTGGAGTGATTGGGTGAGCTGAGGGCTGGGTAACTGGATAACTGGTATGACTGGTGTGACTGAAGTGACTGGTTTACTGGACCACAGGATGACTGGATTACTGGAGTGACTGGATTACTGAGGTGACTGGATTACTGGAGTGACTTGTGTGACTGGAGTGACTGGAGTGACTGGAGTGACTGGATGACTGAAGTGACTGGAGACCTGGAGTGACTGGAATACTGGATGACTGGAGTAATGAAACCTGACTGGATTGCTGGATGACTAGGGCACTGGGCTACTAGGCTGCTGAGATGACTACATGACTGGGAAACTGAGCTACTAGGCTACTGAGATGTCTGGATGACTGGAACACTGGGCTACTGAGCTACTGAGACTACTGAAGTGACTGGATGATTGGATGACTGGGCTGCTGGGTTACTGGAACTACTGGATGACTGGATGACTGGGATGCTGGGTTACTGGAACTACTGGATGACTGAATGACTGAATGACTGGGCTACTGAGACTACTGAAGTAACTGGATGACTTGATGACTGGGCTGCTGGGTTACTGGAACTACTGGATAACTGGAACACTTGGCCACTGGACTAATGAGACCACTGAAATGACTGGATGACTGGATGACTGAGCTACTGGGACTACTGAAATGACTGGATGACTGGATGACTGGGCTGCTGGATGACTGAGACTACTGAGACTACTGGATGACTGAATGACTGAGCTACTGAAGCTACTGAAATGACTGGATGACTGGGCCACTAGGCCACTGGGTTACTAAGACTACTGAAACTACTTGATGACTGGGTGACTAGGTTACTGAAACTACTGAAACTACTGAAATTACTGGTTACTGGGCCACTGGACTACTGATTTAACTGATCCAGTCAATCCAGTAACTTCAGACTTTTTGCAGTGTTGCTGATGCAAGCGCACATGGGTAATAGACTCCCGAGTGCACGAAAGAGAAAAATAAGTAAACTCGTCCAATCACCATTCCAAGCATTGGATCAGCCTCCGAGCCCGTGCAGACGAACACTGTATCACGGCGAGGATATTCCTTGCGCCAAGAGGGACACGACCGGATGAATTCTCGGTACATGCCACCTGCCCCACATAGGTCACTGGGAGCATAGAAACGTGCGATGGCTGAATGGAAGACTGATATCCGACTGAGTACACGAGGACAGTTTTCGAGTGGGACATCGGAGGAGGTGAGTGGTGACTCCGGGTTGAGCTGGTCAAATAGGAAGCGCCGCACGAGTTCCGAAAGGCGAGGTTGCTCGATACTGGCGGCCAACTCGTCAAGGTCAGTTGAGTAGTTTCGCTCTAAAAATGAATCCTAGTTAGTTTGAATACCGACCCCAATATGAGGTATGGACATACGGGGGGTTTGAGCAAGCTCCACGGACGACAACACTTTGGGACCTAAGACGGCAGTATCCGAGTCGTTATCGTCGTTGTCGTCACTGCCATCATTGAGATCAGGGGGCTGTGGTTGTTCTCCCTGGAGAACTTTCATCGTGTAGTCGTATGTGGAGCCTTGCATCATACCGCGGGAAGCGAAGCTTTGGCGGGCAGCAGCCATTTTATCGAGGCGGCAGTTCGTGGTGAGCATCTGAAAGAGGGCGTTACACCGATTTGATCTTCGCCATGGTTCTTTGACGGCCTTGATGTGCTTGGATTCCGTCATTGATGAACATAGCCCGTTTGGTGAGCCGAAAAGTCGGATGGATCGACCATAATGCTTGAGAGCATGTTGACGCGGGAGGGAGATAAGGTCATGACGTACGCCAGCCTCAATGAAAATTTTTCGATGGTCGTGGAACCGTGCTAACGCGTCATCAAGTTGCGTGAGGGTCTGACTGCTGATGGCGTTTTGGCGGGCGAGATAGCAGAAATCTAAAAACGCCGACAGGCATTTGACGATACCTGATGGTACGTGGCCAGCAATCGCCGGCAAGTAGACCTTTGTGTAATTTTCGATGTGAGTACTAGAACGGAATGAGACACGAGAACATGCACCTTCATGAGCGCTTTCGAGTCATCACCTGTCCATTGAAGGAAATCACGCCCCTCGGGAAAACGACGTATGCCTGGAAATGGTGGAACTGCGGATATGCTGAGCTGGTGTTAGGTGATTTGTACATGACGTAGATAGGTGAACATACCGTCTGTCTATATCATCGATTATCGTATTTGCGTGTGCCTCGCCAAACTCGCCAACGAGGTACTCATTAACCCAAGTAACCAAGTGGTCCTTGAAGCAACCTTTGATGACTTGGTGTAGAAGATCTGGAGAGAGCAATTCGTGAATGTCGGCACGAGGAAATCGGTGGGTAAAGGGCTGCAGACGGCGACATTGGCTCAGTTAATTTGCTCAAAATG
The DNA here is from genome assembly GCA_038093975.1 of Chalciporus piperatus. Taxonomy (NCBI): domain Eukaryota; kingdom Fungi; phylum Basidiomycota; class Agaricomycetes; order Boletales; family Boletaceae; genus Chalciporus; species Chalciporus piperatus. Next base: position 53,578 of record JBBPTG010000133.1, read on the forward strand.
CAAGGATTTAGCACTTACGATGACATCTGCACGGATGCCAAAATCGGACCACAGGGTTCCTGCATTGAACGATTCGACCAAGAAGTCAGTCATAGTCGAGGATCGTGGGATAGCATTGTTTATGTCTAGGTTTTCAGGAGGCGCATTGCACCTGGGAATCAGGTTCATTAGATTTTTTTTATTTAAAGACAGTCGAACCACGAAAATTGCGCACTTTGGACACCATCCCTGTACTATTCCAGCCAACCACACTTGCTCGGGGTAGTCTGCAATATATGGACCAAGACCATAGACTGCACGCCGGAAGTGACCATCAGGACACCAGACCACATCTGGGGTGGTCATTCCGGAACGTAGCGGCTCAAAAACGCAAGCGAGAGCCGAATGATACATCTGCCGACAGAATTTTTGAAACACAGCTGTTTTCCGATGGCGTCGGTTGGCTTCAAGTTCAGAAATTCAGAGGTAGTTCAATTCGGACTTGTAAGGAACTTACTCTTTGGTATCGGAAGGAAAGCCACCGGGAGAAAACTGTTTCCGTGAGCGCGACGTGCCGTATTTGTGAGATTGCCAGGTGACATGTAAACTGGATGGTATTCCTGGTGTCCAGTCGCCACTGAAACAGTCGTCTTGTCGCTTCCGGCCACGATCGGCACAAAAAAGGAACCATGTGTCACAGGATCCTTCACTATGAGATCCTGCTCCAAAGTCAGTTCGTCATGTCCAGGATCAGCTTGGGTGTACTATACCGCTTGCTTCCATGCCCAATCGGCCGACATTAGGTTGGACCACACACGGTGGCCCACCTTGTTAAACTGTTGATATGGCACATAATTGATGGTATGTTTGAAGCCAGGTGTCGACAGCTGATTATGGACCACCTGTTGACTATTCCGCGCACAAAGTTCATATGTCTGCGTCATCCACTTCGGTGGTGTGCCCCGGGGTAGTGGTCCATTGTAGCGTATCCGGTACACCTTCCACGGAGCATCACCATGCTGTATTTCATCAATCGTACGGTAAAGTTCCTGTGCATTCTGCCATGGGATCTCTCCTCCGAACTCCGAAACTGAAGCTGCCCACATGTTGAGGGCTTTGTCAATCTCAGCTTCTGAGCTCTGAAGCTCAACAAAATGAAAATTAGCTTGATCAAATTCAATGCGGGACCCAAATGGTGCCCATGGGCTGGCACCATCAGCTATTACCGCAGACGCTGTTTCCGCAGGAGGCGGGGGTTGACCTTGTGGAAGGAAACAGCCATTTTCATCACAAGGACGCCCTTTGCCATCCTGTTAGTCCTTCTGTGATGCCGATACACGCTGTACATACCATTCAAGAGCGTGTGCCATCGATAACTGCATGTGGAAAGGTCATCCTCTTCTGCAGAAGCGGGGGAGATATCACGATGTTTTGCGTTGCGATGCTGGGTTAGTCCACGTCCAGTCTTTAGCTTCGCTGGACAATCTGGACACTGATGCATTTGTGGAGGACAGCGAGGATATGTTCAAGTTGAAAATTGGTGAACTGGGATACGGCGAACGTGCCCGACACAACAAAAACACAGCCAAATAGTCTTCGCACAGTCGCACCAGAAATTTACTAGGTCAACTTGTCCATACCTTCTACTCCATGGCTGCACGTCGCTCATCAGCAAGGCTTGCCCAACCTGCCAGTGGGGGGACCCCTACATCTGCCACCAACCCAGGCAGTGAAGCAAGCTTGAAAGAGTTGAAGAAGAAAGACAGTAGTAAGTGCGGCGAGCTTAAAATAATATGTGGGCACGCTAAGAAGCTGCCAAAAACAGGTAAAAAACGCGGCCGAGCTCCAAGCACAACAGAGACTCCCTTACCAGTACCAAAGTCAACAGCCAAGCGTACAAAGGTACCCGGAGCAGCAACCACACTTACCCCAGGGCCTGTCGCCCAAGAACCTTTGACATTGACCGTACCTGGAGGCCGGTCTCTGAGTCTGCTTCCCCCTCGATCTACTCGTGTCATTGACCCTGCAGGGCCAGATAGGCCACGTCCTAAGCGTACATCAGAAGAAGTAGCAGAAGCTGCTCAACGGAAAGCTGACTTACAAAAGCAACTAGAAGCCTTGGAGAAGCAAAGGCTGGCGACCTTGGCACAAATGGAGGTAGAGATAGAGGGGGCTCAGATGAATGAGGATGACGAAGCAATCATGGACATTACTGACCTTGAGCTACTTGTAGATGCCGAGGGTGAGTGAGTGCTACTTGAGCCTCGCAGCAACACGCTGACTATTCTAAGTCGTGAGCATTGGTGATGACATGGCAACAGAGGACTTGGGGGGCGACGAGATGCAGGCAAACAGTGACCTGATGGATGCCGACATCGAGCCTGGGACACCAACATCTGCTAGCCACAGAGTACCAACACCAGATAACGCACCTAGTGAAATGGGAAAGGTGAGTGAATACCGAGAACTTCGAGCTTGTGAATTTCACTTACAGGGAAACAGAAGAAAGGGAAAAAACCATCGAAACGTGCGACAAGAGGTCAAGTGGACGCTCTGAAGGAAAGCTTCACCGCTCATGGGAAGACACAAACCATGACGTGAGTCCTGTTCCCACGGCGGTAAAGTTCTTCCTTTAACTTTGCCTCAGAGCTTTGTCAAAACGCACAAAGCCTGCACCCACACCTCTTCTTACGGGTTTAGCACCAAATTGGCAAAATAGAAAACTACAGAAATCAAGTGGCCTTAAGGGGCACCCGTCTGCTATTCTGAAAGCTTTCCCGGCTGATGGGCCAGTGCTTGGAGGTCTGAATGACGATGATGTGTTTGCAGAACACCCAGGCTCTGTTGCAGCAAATAATCGAGGCCATGATGTGCGTCTATGCCCAAAGGTCCTTCACTTGCAGTCCACCGAACAAGATTTCTAGTTTATAGATCTTTCTGGTGTATCCTCCGATTCGGAGGCGCTACCAAAACCCTCTCCTGCATACCTTGCTAAGAAGACTCCTGGACCTACGAAACGAAACATCAAAGCCGAGAAAGACGCCGGAAGAGCCAGGATACCACCTCCACTATCAAGCCCGCTTCCCACTACTAGTACTATCACCATAGCTCCTGAATTGTCAACCCTCCCAGACATCGTGCGAGCAGGATACCTGAGTCGCTTCCTACCAACACTCTATCACCGCTTTGGGGCCTCTACTCAGCCATGGAACGAGTTTACAAAAGGTGCAGGCCTCCTCGGCATTGTACAAGAAATCATTAACATCTGTTTCCCGAGCGCTCGCCACCAAGTTCTCTATGGGGATGCCTTATTTACGGCGGTATGTTCCTAGGTTTGGGGCCCGGTTCGTAGATATTTGCTGACAATTGGATCCCTCAGGCTTATGACCGTCTCAACGAGAAAAAGAGCTTCTTTGGCAGTGAGGCTGTCCGAGTTGTTGAAGCATTCTTTCGACAGTCTCAATTCGCCGACAACCCTGTTGCCATCGCTGACTACGCCCGATATGCTATGCGAGATAACGGCCCTGTTATGTGGAGAGTGCCCACGCCGAAGGATTGCACTGGAAAGGTGGCTGGAGAGCCAGGTTATGTGGTACGGCCATCGTCTATCCTCTTACTTTACTTGCTCATCATCTTATCACAGCCCCCCCAGGATCCATTCGAGACAGATCTAATCATCAAGGTATTCTCAAAATTCCTTGCCATGACGAAAGGTTCGTGTGGCGATTTTGGCCATTGCGTTGGCGCCATTTCAATGACCGTCACAGCGGTAAGTGCTAAGCCTAGCCTGTACACTTACCAATCCACGAGATCGCTCATGGTAACCTTCCAGATTGAACGCGCATTCAAAATGCACCTGACGGGCAAAAAGGTTGCTTCTGGTCAATTCTCGCGCGAAAACACAGTGTCAATTGTTGACGACTACATGGCCAATGCCAAGAAGCTCACCGCACGACGATGGAAACGGATCCTCGACCGGTGCGGCTTTAAGCAGCGCGACACGATGGAATTCGCATCAGCGGCGACCTCGACACTCGAGAAGAACCGTCGTCTTCTCTATACTCCCAGCAGTCCCATTGCCTCCGATAACGAGATTTGACCGCAGTGAGTCTCGTCGTTCCCTGCCATCAGTTAGCTTCTCATTCACCTTACTAAGTACTCATCACAGCCCGCCGAACCTTTTCAACTACAACAAGCACGTCAGTGCCGTCACCATCGACTTTACCTTCTACAGTTTCCGAATACCCATTATCTCCAGCATATATTTCGCCCTCAGCACTGCTTCCTCAAGCATAATACCCTCTCTTTACTAGTAACTCTCCTCTCGTGTCATCTCCATTATTTTCCTTCTTAATTTGTCAGTTACGTCGTCTATCAAGCTGATTCTAGTATCCTTAAACACAATATATTCACATTTTGGCCAATGAACCTGAATGGCTCCCGTCCGACTCCCTTGTGACTTGTCGAGTGGTGGTCTGGCTGCTACCGCGTACGGTATAAATTATCACGAGCTGGGCGACACATCAACCTACCCGGCTGGCTTGTTCACTGGACGACTTCTGTGACTTGTACCAGCTGGTACAAGCTGGTACAAGCTGGTACAAGTCTCGACAAGTTTTTCGCACGAATACTGATGCTTTCGAAGGGGAGATTTAACTGGGGATCGCGCCAGGCGCATCTGTAGGAAGGAGAATCGTTGGTTCTGAAAGGAGCGTACTAAAGATGTAAATGATCTGTACACATCTACCATCACGCGGATGCGGCGGCATCCGGAGATCGTCAGGGAAATCCACTACATACTGGGTCAAGTGTCTGATCCAATTGCGTCATCGAGGCTCAAGTAAAGATGGGTCAATTTGAGCCCATAGTACATCCGGCCAATCCTGCACAAAAGATCCGATCAGACTCGGACGAATTACACAAAAAGTGTTTGGTTGAACACAGACAGGGAAGACGGCGTAAATATATGCTCCAAGGAATGCATCTCGTAGATGACAGATATCAGATGTCCTCCAAATATCCGCCATCCCTGTCTTTCGTCAATTATTTGTGGCAGCATGTTTGTGGCTGCGGTTCCTCAGCCCAAACCATGGACTCGGACTTGGATCCATGTTCCGAGCTGGATAAAGAAAGGGAGGTTACTTGGAACGATTCGAATCGCCGCTTACCCTGTCTTTCGTGAATTGTTTGTGGCTGGATGAATGCTCAGAATGGAAGCGGACTCGGCGGAAAAAAGATCTGGGTCAATACATGCCCTGTACCGTTTACTCGGACTTGGAGAATCCATATTCTGGTGTGCACGCCCTGAACCCCACTGCAATGACGCAAGACTCGGAGAGGAACCTCATGCTACCTAGGCCCGGGTCACAGTGACCCAACTGTCAGTTTCCGTGTGATTCATCTGGAGATAAGGAGAGCATACAAAGAGACATGCACGTGTGATGCAGACCCAACTTCCCCCTTTTCACCGTGTCACTATGGTCGCTACCCGAATCCCAGTTGAGCTTGAGTGCATGATACTCTTGCTCCTTCCACGTAGGACCGCGCATACTTGCCTTGCAGTTGTTAAACGCTTTCAAATTTTGTATGTCTTAATACAGTACTGACCATGAAATCAAACGTACCTAACCAGCGCTCCCCAGGCTAGAACCTCGGCTCTACCGGGCAGTATGTCTGCCCTCGGAAAGAGTCGCGTTAAAGTTCCTCGCGTCGATCGGACATCGACCTCACTTTGCAGAGGCGACGATCAAGGCCTTATGTCTCGCTGCTGCGTTGCGGATCGAGACCGCGGCACGCATCCTTGAACTATGTTCGGACATCGAACACCTCAACCTTCCTCTCCCATGCCACTTGATCGGCGAAAATCCTATCCTCCGCCCACTCCATGCTCTGCCACACCTTGTCAGGCTCTCCGTCAATCTCTCGTCAATCTTCAATAACCATGACATATCGTTGCCCAATGTCGAAGTCTTTCGTCGTGTTGCCTACCTCCACATCTCTAATGCCTGGGCATCCTGGCACCCTGCTGCAAAATCTATCGGGCTTGAGGAACTTACCCAGGTTACTCACTTATCCCTTTACCTCTCCACCATTCGCACCCAGCCTTCTGCATTGAGGAAGATTTTGGCCCGTGACAATCTCGCAGTGTTGGTACTTTGGCGGAGGCCATTTGTTACCTGCTCCGAAACACGAATCTTCCTTGAAGAGCACGAGCTCATTGACAAGCGTGTGGTCGTGCTGAATGGCAATCTATTCACAGACTACATTCGAGATGGTGGCTTCTGGAAGTATGCAGAGCGTGTGGTTCAGTGGCGCGAAAGCACAAATGGTACGTTTGACCTATCATGATGCACCTAAGTTGTAATTCACGATGTACTGACTGCTCCCAGCTGGACCATTTGATTGCGAGACAGGTCTTCTGTTGCCACCCATTTTGTGGCCAGAGGGTTCAGATTTCGACACTGACAATGAATTTGACGTCGAAACTGAAGTTGAATCCAACTCGTCCATTGAATCAGAGGAGGAGATCGGGGCTGAATAAGGATATCTCTGAGACCGTATAGGCGAATGAAAACGAGACCCACATGCCAGTGTGAAACATGTACCATTTGTACTACTTACTGTTCATACCAGAAGTGCAATCGTGTAGTAATCTCAGTATGCTTATGAACCTCAAACACACACGTCCGAGTCCGAGTTCCGGAGTGACGCGTAACGTGTCACACGGTGACACACACTGGGAGATGATCACATGGATGCTGCGACAATGAACACAGTGCTACTTGGGTGTTAGTGGTCCTGTGTATATGTTCTTTGTGTCTACAGAGAGCTACAAAGAGCTAGAACACGACTAGATACTTACTTGACCTTAGAAAACAAGCCCCCTCGAGATATGGACCGTGAGAACAACTTGCCAAAAAGAAAGGCAACTTTGTAACTGAACATCGAACATCATGAAAAACAAATATCTACGATAAGATCTTAGAAGCCATTTATAAAATACACAAAGGGGATCAAGGGGATCATTATTACAAGGGGGGTTGTAGACGAGTCTAGGTGAATTTCCGAGGGCTGCGATGCTTCTAATTACAAGCTGGTAGCCCTTGACTGCACCAAATTCGTCCTTGTCGTATCCCAAATGTCTAGTAAGCGTCGTGCTCAAATATACAAATGGCACGATCTCTTGGCATACTACCAGTCAGTCCGAAGGTGGTAGATAAACGGCTTCATGAGGGAAATCGTATTTAGGAAGCATGCCTCGAACTGAAGCGGCCCGGGCCCATTCCAAAGTAACGGTCTCAGAGCCAAGCAGTCGATGACTGGAATGGACTCGGATCGTTGCCGGCTGTGTACGTTCGCCATGTTGAGTGCGCTGTTAATCTGAATGCCAAGCCACTTACCGCATTATGCCAGTGCATGAGCTTGGAGAAACGTTAGTAATTCCGACGGGAACTGAGGGATGGAGATCTTACTTCGTAAACAATTCGCACTAGAGCGTGCAAGGACTTAATCCCGCTCACTGCCAGTGAGCGTTTCACAGGAACCAGCTCATTCACTTGGTGCCAACAAGAATGGCGTGCGCCGCACACTGCAATCGACTTGTGCAATTCTCACTAGTACGTTCTTGCTCGTCCATCGGGCAACTGGATCAAAGAGTCCCAAGCTCGTACGCAACAGTGGCACGCGAGGCAATCCAACGCGCAAGTTCCCTGCCAGGATCTGGAACGAGGGAAAGTCTATTTCCCGCGATGGGCCATCCAAGGTGGAGAACTGAGGACGGAAAGAGCCTTTACTCATCTGCCGTGCTTACCACGAGGTCAGTCGTTGTCCCATCATACATTTCATTGGCTGACACGCAGAGTTGACCGCGATCTGCAGTATGTTATCTGCAGTATGTTAGTTGGATGGGATGGGGCTTGTACCTTGCGTTCGATAGGGACATGGGACTCAGTTTGTGGGACATCAGGTTCCAGAATGAACTTTCATGAACAAGATATCTCCGTTCCAGCTCGCGATTCTCCGCCTGGGCGCAGTCTCAGGTAACCCACCGTTGACCGATTTGGACCAAACTTTCGCTGTGCATTATTGCACCACAGATCTATGATGTGACCCTGTCTGTGAGTCGTCTGGCGCTCCTCCGCAGTCCTTTGATGTCACCAACGGAGGTAAATTCGAAACGCGACTGAAATCGCGTTGATCTGCTCATCCAGATCTGGCACCACAAGTCGGTATGATGACGTATGACCAACCCACCTGACGGCCTCGTTCTACCCATGCTGAAACCTTGTGTCGGAGAGCAATGGCTTCGAATCCTGATGTGTTTCAGGTGAGTCCTATCTTGGACGACCGACGTGTGCCGCAGGGCAGCACCGTGACCTTGAGGTAAGCTTTCATGGAAGTATTGGCGTCCATCCCTCTCCGCAACTCTCCGCAGAAGTTTTCGAACGATGTTGGGACATTAAACTTGAGTAGGCCCCCGATTCATTGCCAGTGTGAACTCGTCTAAGATCCGGAGAACTTACCGCAATTGTGGAGCCCTTGAAGCACAAGAACATTACCAATTACCACATAGCACAGCAAAAGCGGGGGAATGACAATAGATTGCCATTCGGTCACATCCGTGGGGGAAGAAGCTGTGGGTGCGGGCGATAAGGTCACAATCGGAGGCAAAGCGATTGTCGCGGACGAACTGGTGTGAGAGCCGTCGAGCACCAATCGGACGTTGATGGAAATCGAGGACGGGCTGTGCAGATGAGGATTCCCCCCTCCAGTAGCTGACGGGAGTCGGGAGAATGCGAGTACTAGTAGGTTCTGTACGGAAAGGAATTGGTGAGGGAAGACTACTGTTGAATATCGCCATACAATAGATTGCCGCCTTTCCATCGCCGGATCCGGATCGCTGTGGTCATGAGAGATGCAGGTAGAGCTTCACTGGCACCACAAGGCTAGGTGCATCACACGTCGTACGGCAGTATTGAACAAAGAAACGAACACTTGAATTGTAGACATGTATGTAAAAGGGACTCAGAAGGTTCATCATGTAACTGTGACATCGTGTCTGGGTCCGAGTTGTGAGCCATACTCTAGAGGTACAAATGCATGGGGTAAAGTACATATTATCACAGTTGCACTTCATCACTTGCAACCAACAGTGCTTTCATTTCAGAAAATGTGAGACAGTCGGCGTCGCTGATATGGTAAGTTAGTAGAGTGATATTGTAAACAATAGTCATGTACCTGGTACTGTCATACTGAACATTGAACCGAGACCCTCCTTCCTCGGACCGCAACACTTCGAAGCCGGAAATCCGGTAGAAGATGTCGAAGTCGGTGATGCGAAAGTGTAGGTCGAGGATGTGGGCATCTGGTGATTTTAAAAACGAGTCCGCGTCGGAGTTAGTAAGGCGAATGTATCGAGAAACCTTCGCCTGGTCTGGTTTATGATAAATTGGCAGGGTCTTTCGGAGGGAGTGAATTAATCCACCCTCCTGACTCGGACTCGGAAATCCGAGTCTTCGCCTTCGTTCAGCCCTGTTGCAACGTTGATGTTACTGTGGGGGTAGCTGGAAGGGAAACCATACCTGAGCTCATTTATCTTCTTGTCTAGGATACGAGACGTCGCTTCGGGTAAACGAAAAATGACATCGCGTTGTAGAAGCAGCAGAGTATGAGCGGCGAAAGAATGCTCAAGATGGCTAGTTCGTCGTCAGTAATGCACTATCAAGAAGTCAAGACTTACTCCTCTAGATTACCAGCAGGGCGCTGTAGGGAACGCATATTCCCTACGCTTGCAGCCGGCGTTCTACCCCCATTTCCCATTCTCAACATTCCTCGACGTCTTTCCTTCGTTTCCATATATGTTCCAACCTCTTCCGCCGCACATACAGCTTTCCGTCCCCATCACTTCCTGTTCCCGTCGTTCCGTGGTATACGGAAACCACGGATCCTTTGTTTTGTTCACAGGTATCGTCCTCCGTGTCCCCGGAAACCGTTGTCCAGGTATGATATGATTCGCTGGTAAGCTTCCTTTCCATTCCATGTTCTCTAACCTTGCTATGCGTCCTTACTGTCGCACTTTCCTTACTTTTACTCATCCTTTTCGCCTTGTCATCTATCCTGTCTATACTTAGTCCAGTACTGTCACTTAGCGTTCTGTCGCTATCAGAGTCTCGGGTATGCCCGGACTATAAAAGACTGTACTTTGCTTATTTTGAATCGACCTTTCTTTTCTCCACGCAACAACATCTCTCTCTAAAACTCCGGAACCTTCGCCCACACTTTCCGTCCGTTCTTACCTTCGTTCCACTAGTCCTAACCGCAAGGAAGTGGTCCGGAACATCCGTTTGTTCGTACGGAACATCATTTTCCAGTTCTTCAACGGTTTGGTACGCCGGAAACGAGCCCTTTTGCTTGTCTTCATTCCCTGGAATCCCTTTAGGGTCGAACTTATCGTACCCTTCTTTATCATTTGCTACTAACCTTCTCGGGATTTCTATTCCTACAGAGGGTTTAGCTTTCTTACAGCGCTGAATAATGTTTTCCATACGAGTCCGAAACAACTCGAGTCCGTCCATGTTTAGCAAGGGCCATTGCGTACCATGGGGGAGGGCACGTCCTTGGGCTACTACGCGAGCATATGCTTCCTTGTAGCCAGGGTAGCTGCGGGCGGTTGCCGCATGCATTGCGAATAGATCCATATAAACGATAGTTTGCTTTGCGAATTTGTCAACGTCAACGTTAGGAACTTGGGGCGGAACTTGGGGCGGGACGCTCGCTGGACGGCTTGGTGGCAGAGAAATGTTGACTGAATAAGGCGTCGAGGGCGAGAGAGTGCGCCTAGGACTGACTCGAGGCATTGTGGCGAAAACTGAACAAATCGAGTGCTGTAGTCGCAGCGTTTGTTTATATACGATTTACGAAAATGTGTGAAATGATTGCTTTGTTCTAAATAAACATACGTTCCATATTGGGCGGCAGGACTTCGCCGTGCACCCACCCCAATCATAATATTGGTGCACCCTTCACTGTGCCTTTGTCGTCTTACACAAGGTCCGCCGCGCGCGCATCATAATCAACTACTACAAGCAGCTCGCTCTCGTCATTCTTGAGTTCAAGAAGCTCATCGAGGAGAACCCTCAGGCTGAGATATTCAGAAACTTCCATGAAATGTTCGACCAGGTCCCTCCGAACCCAGACCCCAACCAAAACACCATAAGGAATTTTTACTTCGTCATCGATCTCAACATGCTGACCGCCAAGTGTTCCTAGACCATGAACTATATGCAGCTCCTCGCCGTCTTGAACAGGGTCATCACTATCGCACTTCCTTACAGCTACACAAGCCCTCTCGTGAGCGGTGTACGGCGTCCTTGCTCCGTTCTGCAACACCGAGGCTGGCTACCGCGCCTTCACCAACCCGAAGGTCAACGCGATGTTCCAGAGGATTTTCAATGAGTGGACTAGATTCCTCGTCTCCCCGGCTTCCCGTGAAGTCCTACTCACCTCGGAAGGGCGGCTGGTTCAGCCCTGACGCTCTCCAGGTGCAGGACGAGCACTTGGGAATGCCCTTCGCACAGGCGTGGGTATGCTACCCCGACAAGCCTAACGTGGGATTCACATCCTGGGATGACTTCTTCGTCAGGCGTTTCAGAGACAGGGTCCGACCCACCATCGCACCCCAAAACCCGGGATTCATAAACGCAGCCTGTGGAGCCATATCTACTGAGTTGCCACTGACGTCCAACCCACCGACGAGTTCTGGCTCAAAGACATGCCTTACTCCCTGGATCACATCCTCGACTATCAGCACCTTGCGTCGCAGTCCGTGGGCGGGACTGTCTTCCAGGCAATGCTTAGCTCGCTGGATTATCGTTGTTGACACAGTCCGGTAGATGGACGCATTGTGTTTACGATGAACGCCCCAGGAACGCACTATGCTGCTCTTTTGGACGATGATTCGGACCCGGACGTCGTCTCCCATTCTCAGGCGTTCGCCACCGCCATATCCACCCGCGCGCTCATCTTCATCGCCTCCGACGATCCAGCCATCGGATTCATGTGTTTCATTGGTGTCGGCCTTGGGGAAGTCTCGACGTGCAAGATCGAGGTCAACCCGGGAGATAGGATCAAGAAGGGAGACGAGCTCGGATCGTTCCATTTCGGGGGTTCGACACATTTGCTCGTGTTCTGTCCTGAGACAGGAAACTGGAGACTGAATGGCGTTGTGAAGTTGTACCTACAGACTAGGTAGTCGTAGACCCAGGATTCGCACACATCAGTAGTAGTCATGAAAGTTACGAGGGCCGTATAGCCTCAATAAAGAAATTGAAAAGAAGAGAACGACATATGACGCGCGAGATCCACAATTCCCGGCGGCGAACTCGAGTTACCCAAATATATCTATTCATTCATTCATAATTCGTGGTTCACTTCAATTCACTTCCCAAAATGCAGACGTAGAATTTAGGCACTCGGAGTAGTTTTGTAATATACATGGAGATATATATTGCTCCGAATGAGGTACACATATATACACTCAGTCCACAGATCAGCAGCTCAACAAATCACTAAGATGAATGTCCCAGCTGTCGCCATCGCCCCAGCGATTCAATTAGCAACAATGCCTCCTGGCATATACGGACTGTCATACGACATCTATACTAGGGACACGGTGGACAACCTGCCAGACGGCTGGTTTGCCCACTCAAGTGAGCTCAAGTCCAGGCTACCCGCTTTGACGCTGAGTTTGTTGCAGGTGCCACGTATAGGGAATTGGCCAGGGTCCTCAGGGGAGCTGGCTATTTCCGTCTTCAATACTCAGATTGGGCGTTGGAAGGCACAGATGCTGTGGACGCCTTTTGGGTGGCGGTGTCTCTGATGGGAATCAGACCACCTGGTAAACTCCAGTCTACGTTGAAGGGATTGAAGATTCACTATATCGCTGATTGGTTGCTGGACATGACAGCTGAGATTCAGCTGGGGGGTGTATACTCCCCCGCATTAGTAGGGATGACCCCTGCCAATTTAGTCCCAGCTGGTATGCCAGCTGTAGTACCCGCCCTGCCCATTGTACTTCCGAAGTTCACTCAGCCATCCGCGGAGGCTTTAGACGAAAATAACTGGCGAGTTTAACATTTCACATTACATCTACAATACGAGCTTAGGTTTTGTACATACATGTAACAAACATACTGGTACTCAGAACGACTGGCAACTGCTTTCTGCTTATCCAACACCACTCCCCGACCGGCGAATCACGAACAATATACACTTCAAAAGCAACCAATGCAAACTTCCGTCTCGCAGCCACCTAGCCTACAAACATTTACTAAGTGAATGGTTAATCGAAATGAAACGTAGCCCTTCTATCGTCAGCTAGGCTATCTAGCGTAGAGAAAAGCCCGAGCATTCTTGCCCAACGGGACGACCCTGGTCCATTGATTTTGGAACAAACCTCGGGGGAAAGTCCCTTTGCTGCACGAAATCCCTGCTGAACCCACCGAAGGAGCCCCCCGGCACAATACTGGGTGAATGAAACCCGACTTTCTCCATCTTGAATAGGCACGTTGCCGTGGCTGACTACGCTCGATGGAATCAGCACCGTCGATCCAGGAGGAAATTCAACAACGAGGCCCAGCTCAAAGAGGATGATATGGCCGCCTTTTGTCGGGTCAAAGCTACCCCCAGCCCATATCGAGCACCAGCCGTGCGCGACGTTAGCAGAGTCGAGATGCCGAAGGGTGAAGACTTTTCCACCGCAGTTAAAGGTAGCGGCGGGGAATGCGTTTCGTGGAAAGTTCCTCCGAAGTCGAGCGTTTCGCCTAAACAGGGAGTCCAAGCTCTCTGAGTAGAAGCGATGAAGCCTGGGGGCATAGAAGGCAAAGGAGCCTAGGATCTGCAGTGAGAATGAGAAGGGGTGAGTAAAGGGCGACCCACTATTTCCAAAGCCAGCGATGCGTTGGATGGCTGCAGATTCAAGAAGCCTTTGAGCAACTCGAGAGTTCCCTGCGTTGAGATTCAAGTTTTTGGGCTCCTAGCTTGGTGGGTAAGAACAGGAAAGCTAAAGGGAACGGCAGGCCCACCGTTTGCCCGCCACCGTAAGAAACCCCCACTGCCAAGGTAGGAAACTTGCCCCGTCGAAAGGGGTCCTTCCCCCCCACGCGGATGGCCTTGCCAGCGTCCACCAGCTCACGAGAGGCGTCCTCTACAACGCAGCGCCACCCGCTCTCCTCCGGGGCACCAGCAAGCATGGCGATTATCCGATTCTTTGCATCCACGATGGCGTGCGGGGTGCTGTCAAGCAATCAGCATCTACGCAAAGAGCGTGGAGGCTGAACTCACCGACCGTCCCATTTAACGTAGGTAAACCCGTTGGCCTCAAGCTCCTCTAGCGTGAGGTACTGGCCTGAAAGTGCCTTATCTTTGAGTGGCAGGCCAACGTAGCCGCTCTTGGCAAACCGTAGACCCCGAATGCTAGTCTTGAGGAGGATGGCTTGGGGTTTAGCGTGTTTCTTCGACAGGGAGGACCTCGGCTTGTAGCTCAGGGCCTCAGCACCTTTGCTGAGCTGTCGGCGAGCCACCCTGGCCTTTTTACCATTGCGGCGATGCCTCTGCACGGATTTCGAGACGCGGGCAGCAGGCACCAAGTTGGGAGCACCGGCAACTGGCTCTGGCATAGCTGGCGTTTTGAGGGGCGCAGCTGGTGCGGGGCCAGAGGAGGAAGGGTAGGAGGATGGGCACAGGGCGGCGTCCAGGCAACCCTTGCCTTCGTCGTTTGGGAGGGTGGAACTTGAACCCGGCGTTGCGTCCGCGTTCTCTGCTGAGGAGAGGGCGGTGAGCAGCAAGTCGGCGAAGTCGACGTCCGTGGCGATGACGCGCTCCACGGCCATGTGGAGATTTGGCTGCTAATGGGGAGTGGCATCAGCGTCTGGGGAATGGGGATGGAGGTAGCAAAGCTTACCGCAGAGGCCGAGGGGCCAGCCAAGCAAGGGGAGCCTGAAGAG
>JBBPTG010000134.1:0-68546 GCA_038093975.1 Chalciporus piperatus
TTGCTTTGAGGCTCGACAGAAGTTCTCTGTCAGATATCAGAAGTCACCCTCATACGATATTTCTGACATTCGCACCACTTCCAAATCTCCTATGGGTGATCGCTTCCGCTTTCCAGCACTTTGTTTCATTGACTCTAAATCATCCTGCTGATAAGGAGGTAAGTAGTCCACAAATATCCATTGAGTTTCGTGACCTACCTTCTCAGCCTGAGTGTCATCTTCTGACTCGGAGTCAGCCCATAAGTCTGATCTTGCAAGCCTCTTGCTAACCCAGGACTCTGGATTTTGTGCCTCGGCATAGATGAAACGCTCTCGTACAGCAGGGTCTTCCTCGTCTGCGAAACGCTGATCAACCTGGTCCAGTTGGAAGAGTCCTAGAATAATTTCTGCGGCACTGTCATTGAAGGATGATGACCGTGAGCTGTGACGGGATGTGAAACGTCGGAAGATCAACGGTTCCTCGTCGCTGGACTCTTGAACTTCCTGGAGGCTGGTGACGCCTGTAGGGGGTTCAGCGTCCTCGTCAACGAACCACTTGGACTCGGTACTGGTATCTGTGGACATGGTCTCAGTTGTGGGGTGTCTCCGACTCAGAGAACTTGTGCGCTTTTTTGTTCCCCTTTCATGCATGCTTACCCTCAGGGCCTCAGCCTGAGTGATATCACCATACTCGCAAATTAGGGTTAGAGATTCCAACAATATGGAGACTGGAAGAATGGACTGATCGCTGTCTGAAGGGCTGCGATAGGCTGTGATAACTCTATTGGGAAGCGCTATCATATTCGGAGGCACCCTTGATCCGATGCTCACAGTCCCAAGGCTCGGTCGGTCCGACTCGCATTAGCCTACCCTTGCAATGCTGTGGGGGTCACAGGGATATCCGACATGGACAACCCTCTATCCCCCAATTTCATAGTGAATTCTCCCTCTGCAGCCCGCAGGCAGAGCTTGGCGCCGGCATGCGTGTCAGGCCACTCGCTCTCTGCTTTATTATTTTCTCAGTAATCCTTTACTTGACTTTGATGAATCACGATACCAGAAACTTCAAATGCGGCGCACCAGAATGTGGACGAGCTTTCGGCTCGAGTGGTGCCCTCCTTCGGCACCGTCCCAGTTGCATCTACTACCAGCAACAATCCAATGCACAGGCCAGCTTTCGACGTGATCGCAAACGCTTACTCAGTGCCAGCCTGAGTGGAGTAGGCCCCGAGTCTGAGTCTGTGATTCCCCGGGCCCCCGCTGCCAAGAAGACAAAGGGTCACTGGCAAAAAGATCAGGTTAGCGCCCTCTGCAGATTTCAGTTGATTACCTTTAACCACTTGGGTAGAATGATTCAGATGACGTGGGCAAGCCATCGATGAGCATCTCCGAACCAGTGGCTGATTCGGACCCGCCCACTCATCCCCTGTCCGCCACCAGAAATGATGACTTGCAGCTTGAGACTGCCGCCAACGATTACCAACCGGATGGTGTGGGCGAGCCTTCAACGAGCATCGCCCAACCAGTGGCCAATCCGGACCTGCCCACTCATCCCCTGTCCGAAGTTGAAGCCACCAGCAATGGAGACTTGCTGCCTGAGACTGCCGCCGACGGTTATCAACCAGCGGCCGAGTCTGTTGGAAACAACGAGTCCCAGAACCTTCTGGCATCAGAACGACCTGTTCGGTCAAGACGCTTACCCGCACGCTTCAGAGATGTACTCCCTGAACCATCACTTCCTCCCCCAATCAACTCCGAGTCCGATGTCGCATCCGAGTTACCCCACAGCTTGAATCCTTCAGATACACCGTCTATCCTGCCTCGTATCATCCTTCACGTATTTGACTCCTTCCGAACTTCCTTCAATAAATTTGGTATTGCTCGATATTACCGTCATCGACCATCATATGATCCTGATGCCTTCCTCACGTTCGATCAACTCTGCAATACGACAATGGAGGACCCATCGAGTTCAGCCACGAACATTCCATCCCTCCCTCCAGCCCCGCCATGGCCCTGGAAAAATATGGGCATCTGGCGACTCATGACGTGGATGATGACGGGGAGCAACAACAAGTCTGGGAGTGAGGTTACTCGCCTCGTACACGAGGTCGTTCTAGCAGATGACTTCGATCGTAACGACTTCAACGGATTCAATGCTCACACTCAGCTGAAGCACTTCGACAAATCGGAGGACACGGCTGATGAAAACTTGAATAATCCAACCCTACAGCAAGACTGTTGGAACGAGTCTTCGGTCGACATTGAGGTTCCAACGCGAGAGCGAAATCCAGATGGAAATGGACGGAAGTTCACAATTCCAGGGCTTTATCATCGCCGCCTCACGGGGGTCATTCGGGCGGTCTTTGCTGAGA
Source organism: Chalciporus piperatus (assembly GCA_038093975.1). Taxonomy (NCBI): domain Eukaryota; kingdom Fungi; phylum Basidiomycota; class Agaricomycetes; order Boletales; family Boletaceae; genus Chalciporus; species Chalciporus piperatus. Next base: position 2,355 of record JBBPTG010000134.1, read on the forward strand.
GAGCTGCCAAGTGGTTTCACCTAACACCCTTCAAACGCATCTGGAAGTCGCCTCTTACAGGTCAAGAGCAGCGCGTTTACGACGAGTTGTATACCTCCGATGCTTGGATCCATGAGCACAATGAGATACAGAAGCAGAGACGAGACGACGGATGCAAGTTGGAACGTGTCATTGCGGGGCTTATGTTCTGGTCAGACGCAACCCACCTTGCTCAGTTCGGTAACACGTCAGCTTGGCCAGTATACCTGTTCTTTGGGAATCAGTCTAAGTATACACGGGGATCTCCTAATTCAGGTGCATGCCATCCTATCGCATTTATTCCATCAGTACGTTTCATCCTGAAAATTTGTCCAACTCTCCGAGTCGCTGATTTGCATATAATCATGATCTCCACCCAGTTGCCGGAGAGTATTGTTCAATTCGTGTCCGCAATGACGAAAAAACGGATCTTGAGCGATATTCTAGCTCATTGTAAGCGAGAACTCTTTCACGCTGTGTGGAAGATCTTGCTAGACGACGAATTTATTGATGCATATCGAAATGGGATCGTCATCAAGTGCCATGACGGCAAGTATCGACGGGTATTCCCTCGCATCTTCACTTACTCTGCTGATTATCCCGAGAAGTAAGTGTTTTATTTCAGTCTGTATAGCAAAATTACTAGCAGCAGCCATAGAGTCTTGATAGCAACAATTCGAGATAAGGGGCTCTGCCCCTGTCCCAGGTGTCTTCTCCCGAAAACAGACTTTCACCGTCTTGGGATCCTGGGTGATATTGGACAAAGAATGTCCAAACTGCGTACCTATTTGCGCGACAAAATTACCTCGGCTCGGTCTGCAATTTACAACCTCGGCTCGCCTATCAAGGGCTCATTGCCCGAGGCGCACCTCAAAGCTATGTCCTTAGTGCCTACGCTTGTGAGTGAATTATGATAGTGTAGTCGTCCCGGCCGTTCTCACCATCTGTATATAGAATGCATTTGCCGAGACCCTTGGCTCTCTGGGGTGCAATGTATATCGCCTGCTCGTTGTCGATCTCCTTCATGAGTTCGAATTGGGAATCTTCAAATCGGTTTTTAGACACCTCTTGCGGTTATTAAACTCAGTTAATCCTGGGCTAGTTGCGACTCTCAATGATAGGTATGTTCAATTTGGTTGCATACCCCTGCTACCCTAACAATCAATTCCTTTTCGAGATTTCGTCAAATACCGCCATTCGGAAAGGATTCGATTCGGAGATTTCCCCCTAACATCTCTGAAGTTCGACAGTGTGCTGCTCGACACTTTGAGGACATCCTCCAGGTATAGTTAACTCTTGGTAGATGATCACAGACACTTACTATTGAATGATATGTCACATAGTGTGCCATTCCGGCATTCCAGGGGTTACTACCTGCTGAGCACGATACGGCCGTGCGAATTCTCCTCTTTCGCCTTGCTTATTGGCACGCCCTCGCCAAACTGCGACTTCACACCGACGAGACCCTCCATTTTCTTGACGAAGCCACCCGACTACTTGGCTCACAACTTCGCAAGTTCCACGACTTCACATGCAAGGCCTTCCGGACCATGGAGCTGCCTTCTGAGACCGCAGCGCGCTGGCGCCGCAAGGAAGCAAAACAAACCACCTCGAGTTCAGTCTCACATGGCAAATCTCACTCTGCCCCCCGCCCAAAGTCATTTAACCTCTGCACATACAAGCTCCACGCGCTTGGTGATTACGCAGAGACTATCCGTCTATTCGGAACAACTGACTCCTACACAACTCAAACAGTAAGTCCAACCCCTGCCTCACCCACCCGGTAAGTTATCGCCTGGGATAATGACAAACGTTAGGGTGAACTTGCCCATCGCCTCATCAAGAAGTTTTATCAGTCAACGAACAAGAAGGAACCAGCAGGACAGATTGCAAAGCAAGAAAGGCGACATACACGAGTTCGGCGCCAATGCGAGATCTATGTCGATTCCAATAACATAGATCACCATGAGCAGGTAGACTCATCAAATGAACCAACCCATAGTATGCTCCACCACCGGATGTCGGATTCACCGACGAATGCGTTCAATCTAGCCGAGTTCCTTAGAAGCTCTCCAGACGACCCAGCTCTCCAGGCTAGTGTCATCTCGCCTCTAATATCACATTCACACTGACAGATCATTCCAGGATTTCATTCCAAAGCTCAAGGATCACCTTTTATCACGGCTTCTAGACCTCGAATACGATGGCGATGAGCGCACGTTCTCCAACGACGAGCGCAGCCACCTACGGTTCATAAACAACCTCAATCGAGTCCTCCGGCCAAAACGTCTCCAGATCAACTACACTACGTATGATCTGCGCCGTGATCAGGACACCCTACATCCTGGTCACGGATCAGCAGTGATGTTGCTCTCACGAGAGGATCACTCAGATGCTCTCCCTTTCTGGTATGCCGAAGTGTTGGGCGCTTTCCTCATTACAGTTGAGTATGCCGGTGATGAGCGAACACTGGAGTTTCTGTGGGTTCGCTGGTTCGGAGTCGTGCCCGGCTATCGTTGGGGATTCAGAAATGCTCGCCTCCCTAAGGTCGGGTTCGTTCCAGTGGAGTCAGGTGCCGCATTTGGATTCCTGGATCCATCTCTTGTCCTCCGTGCATGTCATATAATCCCTGCTTTCGCTGATGGTCGCACCAACTCATTGCTCCGTCAAGGACCATCTGTTGCTCGGCAAAATGGCATCCTAGATGATTGGGCAGCTTACTATGTTAACATGTAAGCATATTTACCTCATCTTTGCTCCAGTCTGACACCATTACCAGTTTCGCCGATCGTGATATGTTCGCCCGCTACAGAGGTGTTGGCGTTGGACACCATGCCCAATACGCTACTCCGACCTCACTAAACAATGACAGCTCACTCTCTGACATTGCAGATATTCACGATGAGCGGGACAGTGACGAACGCCACTCGGAGGCCAGGAGTAATGAGCGCGAAGATCCTGAAAATGAGGATGTGGGTGTGGAGCCCGGCAACAATGACAACGAGAAAGGGTCGGAGGATAGTGATGACGATGATGACGATGATGATGACAACGAAGAGACGGACGAAGAGATGAGTGGGAGTGAAGATGAAGATGAGGATGGGGACTTGGAAGACAGTCTCGTCTTCAAGTTCTGACCTCTCGGTCATGTCAAGTGGAATTACGAGAAGTTCTACCTACGTTCTTCTTTTGTTCGTTGCCTATCCTATGACATTTTTTATTACGTTTCCAGCCACCTAGCCTACAAACATTTACTAAGTGAATGGTTAATCGAAATGAAACGTAGCCCTTCTATCGTCAGCTAGGCTATCTAGCGTAGAGAAAAGCCCGAGCATTCTTGCCCAACGGGACGACCCTGGTCCATTGATTCTGGAACAAACCTCAGGAGAAAGTCCCTTTGCTGCACGAAATCCCTGCTGAACCCACCGAAGGAGCCCCCCGGCACAATACTGGGTGAATGAAACCCGACTTTCTCCATCTTGAATAGGCACGTTGCCGTGGCTGACTACACTCGATGGAATCAGCACTGTCGATCCAGGAGGAAATTCAACAACGAGGCCCAGCTCAAAGAGGATGATATGGCCGCCTTTTGTCGGGTCAAAGCTACCCCCAGCCCATATCGAGCACCAGCCGTGCGCGACGTTAGCAGAGTCGAGATGCCGAAGGGTGAAGACTTTTCCACCGCAGTTAAAGGTAGCAGCGGGGAATGCGTTTCGTGGAAAGTTCCTCCGAAGTCGAGCGTTTCGCCTAAACAGGGAGTCCAAGCTCTCTGAGTAGAAGCGATGAAGCCTGGGGGCATAGAAGGCAAAGGAGCCTAGGATCTGCAGTGAGAATGAGAAGGGGTGAGTAAGGGGCGACCCACTATTTCCAAAGCCAGCGATGCGTTGGATGGCTGCAGATTCAAGAAGCCCTTGAGCAACTCGAGAGTTCCCTGCGTTGAGATTCAAGTTTTTGGGCTCCTAGCTTGGTGGGTAAGAGCAGGAAAGCTAAAGGGAACGGCAGGCCCACCGTTTGCCCGCCACCGTAAGAAACCCCCACTGCCAAGGTAGGAAACTTGCCCCGTCGAAAGGGGTCCTTCCCCCCCACGCGGATGGCCTTGCCAGCATCCACCAGCTCACGAGAGGCGTCCTCTACAACGCAGCGCCACCCGCTCTCCTCCGGGGCACCAGCAAGCATGGCGATTATTCGATTCTTTGCATCCACGATGGCGTGCGGGGTGCTGTCAAGCAATCAGCATCTACGCAAAGAGCGTGGAGGCTGAACTCACCGACCGTCCCATTTAACGTAGGTAAACCCGTTGGCCTCAAGCTCCTCTAGCGTGAGGTACTGGCCTGAAAGTGCCTTATCTTTGAGTGGCAGGCCAACGTAGCCGCTCTTGGCAAACCGTAGACCCCGAATGCTAGTCTTGAGGAGGATGGCTTGGGGTTTAGCGTGTTTCTTCGACAGGGAGGACCTCGGCTTGTAGCTCAGGGCCTCAGCACCTTTGCTGAGCTGTCGGCGAGCCACCCTGGCCTTTTTACCATTGCGGCGATGCCTCTGCACGGATTTCGAGACGCGGGCAGCAGGCACCAAGTTGGGAGCACCGGCAACTGGCTCTGGCATAGCTGGCGTTTTGAGGGGCGCAGCTGGTGCGGGGCCAGAGGAGGAAGGGTAGGAGGATGGGCACAGGGCGGCGTCCAGGCAACCCTTGCCTTCGTCGTTTGGGAGGGTGGAACTTGAACCCGGCGTTGCGTCCGCGTTCTCTGCTGAGGAGAGGGCGGTGAGCAGCAAGTCGGCGAAGTCGACGTCCGTGGCGATGACGCGCTCCACGGCCATGTGGAGATTTGGCTGCTAATGGGGAGTGGCATCAGCGTCTGGGGAATGGGGATGGAGGTAGCAAAGCTTACCGCAGAGGCCGAGGGGCCAGCCAAGCAAGGGGAGCCTGAAGAGAGCGGTGAGCATGGGGCTTGGATCAGAGCGAGGGTGGATCTCCGTGCACCGAGGCCCGGGGCTGCGCATCCCTCTCCCCTCTGTAGCATCGTAGGGCCCGGTTGGGCCCAGCGTTGCACTTTGGGCAGGAGATTGGGCAACGTTCCGGACCGCGGGAAGGGTGGAGGGGGATAAGGGATTCACTCACCTTTCTTGGGTGCTTCGAGGGGCTCCGAGTGCATCTGGGGAATCTCCACTCGCAGGCCGAGCCAGAAGGTTGTGGAAGCTGGACAAGTCGCGCTCGACGCGTCCTTTAATTAGTTGCCGAGTGGACCAAATAGAGCGCGTCAACAATCACGTAAGCACAGACGCCCACTCGGTGTAGATTGAACTCAATGGTGGCCCAGCAATCGTCAAACAATAAAGCAAAAACGGCGGCTTGGCGGCCGACGAAGGCAAAGCAGCCGCCTACGTTGTCATTTGTCAGAATGCCAGCTCTCGCGATGATAGTGGGTTTCTTGACAAACCTGACTTTAGGATGCAAGTCACGTATGTTACAGATAAATCTGGTGACCATAGTTGTCAAGTGACCTCACGGCTCGAGCTCTGAAGATACGTTGTTGTGGTCACTGCTCTGACACAGATAATTGAAAACCAGGTATATTAGATAGATGGATAGCTATACGACACAAACGCGCGGCCCAAAGTGGAGAACGACCATATCCATCCTAGCCAACTCCCACAAATCTCAAACCCTAAGCGTTGATGTTGATAGGAGTGCAACCAACGTTGACCACACCGTTCTAAATGCATATTGAGTGCCCAATGATCTCACTCTAGGGAACAGATGACTCACGAATTGGTTGCCCGTGCAGCACACCGACTGTTGCGAAGCAGCGCAACCCTGACTGGTGCCAATCAGAGTGGGCGCCGAGCAGGTCACGCCGACGAGACCCCCAGCACTCGAAGCTGCCTGGCCGGCACCCAACGAGGTGAGCAAGACGGTAAGCTGGGAAGCCTGAATCACAGAACAGCGTTAGTCGAGTCCACAGACAGAGGGGATCGGTCAATGTACCTGCTGGACACTGTTGCAGCAGCTGATCGAGCCACCGCTGCACTGGTCGCGTGCCTCAAGGGGTGAAGCAGTGGCGAGGAGTGCGAGGGGAAGGAGTGCGAAGACACGAGCGAACATCTTGGTTGATAGAAGAAAGTGTTGAAGAAGAAAGCAGAGAGGATGAGTTGGGAGCCTGGAGTTACACCTCGCTCTGGCTGCTCTTTATACCTGGAGGACCCTGTGGTCCGGGTCAGTCCGACATGACGCAAAAAATGTTCTGCATTTTTCGGCTGTACGTGTGTCGTACAAATCACGCTCTATCTCCGTGTCCACGAAGCCAACGACAAGGATGTGTCGGTATCGATCGTTCTGGACGTTGTTCGAGCGAGACGAGTGAGAAAAATATAGTAGCATTGGGCTAGTCTAAGCTTGAAATGACTTACAACGACACACAGCAGCCATGAGTTGACAACCCGCTTGCAATCATTGACGCGAGTAAGCGTGCCCACTGCCCACGGATATGCCAGTGGACCTGCATGCATGGAAGTTAACGGGTTCAGTCCTTGCGGGAATGGGAGCAAAAAGAACGATTCGTATCCACCTGGATGTATCGACGAGTATCGACGATCGTATTTTGCTCATGTCTTTTGAGTGGTTATGTTGTGGGTCCTCCAGGACGACTCATCGGATGTCAGCGTGGATTCGCCGCAGGAACGCAGATCCACCAAACCTTGCGCAAGCTGCCCATCGGATTTGCTACGTGGCTTCGAATGGGAACGTCTCCCAATGGCTCCCACATACAACTTGAAAACTCCAGGGATTTGGCTTTCTCTTCGGACAACGACTTGGAGTAATACAGGGCATCAGCGCCTTCACCCCAGTGTGGTGAGGCTTGGGCGAGGTGTGATCGGACCAACTTTGCCACCGCGCACGTGCGGAGTTTGATTTCTCCGCATATATAGAGGTCGAGGGTTCATCACCGTCAACACCATCTTTCTTTCTTTCTCTTTCTTTCTCACCTCTAGCATGGCTGCCCAACAACCCAACTACGACACCATCGGTAATCATCTACAAGGTTTAGCAAACGAAGTCGTACTCCTTCCGAATGCCGTGCCAGCTGCCCCCGTCACCCTACAGCAAGTTCAACATTTGATCCAGCAGATGCAGCAGAACATTCAGCAACAAATCCAACAGCTGGAGAATAGATTGGTTGCTCGGTAAGTTTTGTCATTTTGTATTTCGACTTTGATCCTAATATTTCGCTGCATAGTTTTGATCAAATACCCCTTCAGCTGTATAACTCTAGGCTGCCCAATGCATCCCCCCTTCAATACCCTCCCGGCGTCTTCCAAAACTTCATGCCGGCATCAAAGGCAGAGTTGGAGCGATCGACAGGTATGCATGTTGTCAATTTTGCCTCCTTTATTAACCTTCCCCGTAGCGCAACAATGTCAGCAGACTGCCAATGCACTTGGCCTTCCAGCGCTTCCCCCTAATGCTGTTGTTGCGGATCGAAGACATCAAATCACGACGTTTCTTGGAGCCATATAAGGATAGGTGGTGGCCTACCATGACGTTTGGGAGCGGGTTTCGCGGTTGTGTCGGCTTCACAGCATTATTCGTCGAAAGAGAAAAATGAAGAGAGTTTTATCTTATGGTTTGTTTCTTGAGACTTGGGTCTACTAGATGTTTGTGTACTTTAGTGACTGCCTTTGAGCTCCCTGTATAGCATGCGATGTAAAGCTCGTGAATCGAACACCAACGATGATGTGTATGTACCAGCGACAGCGTTGCCTCCCTCTCCTTGCTCAGGAACATCATCATTTACTTTAGTGACAACCTTGCGTTTCCGCCTCGGTGATGCCTGACGTGCCGCATTTGCCTTTGCTTTGGACGCTTTCAACTTTGAAGGCGACTCTCCGGATACAGTACGCGCGAGCAAGATATCGAGGAGTGGATTCGACTCGGAGGGTTTGAACACGTTATCGACACGTCAACACAACTGGGGTCGTCGAGGACTCGGGAATTGAAAAAGACACGCACCCACCACGATCGCGAAAGCGGGCTTGTTGTCGTTATAAACGGAGGGCTTTGCTTTCTTCGGCCGAGGCGCCTGCCTGTTGTTCGACGACTGGTGGGGGCAGCATCGATATCTTTACTCTCCCGTTCCCTGTATACGCTGGTGGGGGAGTGTTATGTACATGACATCATGGCGGGCCAGGTGGTGCGGACTTGGAGGGGAACGTTTCCTCCGGGTGTGGGACAGCCGTATGTATTGAATGACGGGAAACTGTCTCAATTTTTGAGCGCCGAGCCGCTCAGACTTGAATTGGTGGACATCGAACTTGTATGAGTAGGTGCGGTCTGTAATGATATTTAATCCCGCGGGCGGTGTCAGAACATACGAAGGTGCCGGTGCGTTGCTTCCGAGCAAAAGCTTGCTATGATTAGAGATGCGCCAAACCCAATAGTAGTCAAGGAAAGCGTGTTTTGCATCAAGTATGGAGAAATGATGAGACAGCGAATAGCGATGATATTCCTCTATTGACAGTGTGGCAACATACGGACGACATGCTATCTGAATCTGTCGAACGGATTGCATCAGCGACGAAACTCGGAGCAGCATATAACATTACCTCTCTCATGTCCGTCTCCTGACGCGCGGCTTAGGGAACTCTAACGGCGTGTTGAGGACAGCTCGCTTCACTTCTCCAGCGCTATCGGGAAGACCGAGTCGTTTTAGGTCGTGCATGGTCAATTTGGAGATTTTGCAGCCCATTGACTTGAATAATGCGTTGACTCTATCGACGAAAGATGGCACGCGTGAATGCCTGGCGGTAAAAGATCCAGGGTGAAGAGGACGTACGTCGCAGCTTTTTGACTCAAATCAGTTGCAATGACCGTCGTGTCCGTCGCATAGTCGTCAACGCGGAGACATAGTGCGAACATGTGAGTAAGCAGAAGTGTCTCGGTCTGTGTGGTTGTTTGCGGTCTGAAAGGGGTCGTCAGTACCAGACGAGTCTGATATCGGGAAACCGCTGACTCTGTCGATCCTCTGGCGGTCTCCGTGAATCTGGACAAAAGCCCATCGACTATGACGGAAGGGACGGCAGAGAGCTTCTCGTGAATGGTTGATTTGTCAAATTTGCGGAGGGTGAGGTTGCGGAAGGACATCATGGCGGCGATATACATAATGATCTTACTGATTGGGGAATGTGTCTCGATAAGTGCACCAGGTATGAAGGTCAAATGGAGACTTACATATGCGTCTTACTTGGAGAAGGCGAAGCACAGACGAGATTCAGGTGGAGGTTCACCCAATTTGACCGTCGGTATGTGAGAAGGTCCGTTCGTTCCTTGCTCGTACTGGCTTGCACGATGGCTGAGGGTGAAAGGGTCTTCCATTCTGCTTCCGGAATGATATTGTGCAAGGGGTAGATTTCAGACGGCGTCTCCGCGTCTGCATTGTACGGTGGCACTAGTCGTGTGCTGTCGGCCGTAGCTTGAGCTTCCTCTGTCCGTCGTGTTTCAGCCATCTCTCAACAATGAAAAGTGACACGAGGACGTACCCTTGGATGGCAACGCCTGAGTATTACGCTGAATGCTCTCCTGCAGATGGTCTGCGACCGACTCCATGGCAGATATATCCACTTTGTTTCGTTCCTGGGCTTTTAGAGCCTTGATCGCCTTTTTGGTACCGAAAGACTCGCCGAGAGCAGCCCGTGCTTCCAGGCGCTGTAGGGTAGAGACCGCTGCAGGCTTGAGAGACTTGAGAGCCTTGACCTGGTGGGTCAAGATATGGAGAGGTGCCTCGCGGATGGTGGTAGTCTTGGTCCGCTTGTTATGCACCGCGACGAGATACCTGGAGAGCAGAACGCACTCGGATATGAGGGACAGAGATGGTATGGATGACAGCGAGACGTACCGAGATCCAACGGACGCTCGTTGGCTTTCACCCGAGGAGAAAAAGTCGACCGCATCAGTCTCGCCCGCAATCAACGTAGGCAGGTCTGCAAAGTGGGTGTCCTCGTCCTGATGAGCGTTGGGGGTTCGATAGCATTTAAAAGACGTCGATTTGGGCGGTTTGATGGCAGGAAAATTGGCTGTGGTTGTGATGGATGAGTTGTGGATTCCGAGTTGTCAATTGACTTGACCCTGCACGTCCACGAGGAAGGGATCTTGGATACTCACCCAGGACAGGGCCCAGCTGTGATTTTGGCTGGTCTGACAGCGCCAACGAGACTTTTGGACTGTCATCGTCCCGCTTTCGCTTTTTTGAATCTGACACGGACATCGGTGCCGTCTGTCAGTGGCAGTTTGGTGGTCGCCAGACGTTGGGACCCCTCCCCCGCCACTTCACACAGGAACATCCAATTTACGAGGTCTGTATCCCCATCTCTACATCTAGATCGAACATATCTAACTGACTATCTGGACAGCGTGCTCGTCGTCGTCGCTGTCGTCGTCGCTGTCGTCGTAGACGTCCCGCTTGTGGTTGATATATCGTTACTCATTTTGGCTTTGCTCGGCCTAGCTCACTAACCGGCGTGCTGCATTCTCGACCTCTGCCACAATGTCCAAATCACCCTCTCCAATCCAGAGTTCATCTATTCCTTCGGCACCATCGCAAGACACCAAGCAAGACGATGCACAAACACCAGCCGACCTCAAGCCCAAGCTCGAAGACCGGGAAGATGTCCCACCCGAAACGCCATCCGTCAAGACCGAGCCTTCACCACCTCCTCAAGCCAAGCGAGAAAAGTCAGGATCAAGCACTCCGGCACCAGCAAACATAAAGCCCAAACGTCCGGGTCCTCAGCTCATTGGGGAACTACCCCGGGCAGAGGAGGCTGCACGCGCAACCTTTACCGAGCTCCCAGGGAATCACTACCAATATAATACTCTTGGACGCTCACGAGAAGCTCTGGAGAGCATGACATGCGATTGCGTATACGACCATGGTCAGTTTTACAATCGCGCTTCATAGCTGTAGTCGAATATGTAGTGACGATTTGCTTTCTCGGGGTGGGCTGCGGTTGGGCGCTTTTTGGGCTTTCCAGGCGTGGATGACCCGCTGAGTGCATGTAGCCAAGACTCGGATTGCATCAATCGGCTCACGCAGGTGGAGTGCCTACCAGAGGACTGTCGTTGTCGATCTCATTGCCAGAACCAACGGTGGGTATACTTTCTGACCATTTCTGGGGGCTGGCTCATGACCGCCTTTTTCTCGCCTCATCGAACAAATCCAGATTTCAACGCAAGAAATACGCAAACATCGAAATTGTATTGACGGAGAAGAAAGGCTTTGGGTTGCGCGCTGGTTCTGATATAACCAAGTACGTCGACCATATAGTGGAAAAATGCATCTGTACTCAAAATTTGCGCAGGGATGCGTTCATCTACGAATACATCGGGGATGTCGTGTCACACCCGTCGTTCATGAAGCGCATGCGCGACTATGCTGAAGAGGGTATCAAGCACTTTTACTTCATGATGCTCCAAAAAGACGAGGTGAGTGTCCCCGTCTCTCATATTGTCCATCTCACCCCCATCCGTTTGTTCGGCATGACTACAGTACATCGACGCGACCAAACGAGGCGGGATCGGCCGTTTTGCGAACCACAGTTGTAGTCCCAACTGTTATGTTGCCAAGTGGCAAGTGGGGGAACGAGTTCGAATGGGTATTTTCGCAAATCGGACTATTCTGAAGGACGAGGAGTTGACGTTCAACTACAACGTCGATCGATATGGGTAAGTCTACGAGGCTCTTAACAGCACAACGTCCATTGACTCACGAACGTAGACATGATGCACAACCTTGTTACTGTGGCGAACCGAACTGTGTGGGCTTGCTCGGTGGCAAGACTCAGACAGATATCGGTGGCATGGACGACCTCTACCTTGATGGTATGCGCATATATTCTGAATTCGCTTTTCCGTTTGACATGTTTTTCCTCGTCTAGCGCTGGGTATTGCCGACGAGGTCGAGAAGCTCGGACTAAAAGGGAGCAAGAAGAAGAAGGGCAAGAAACTTGACGAAGACTATATGGTACGATCTTTCTTAGGATATCTTCTAATGCGCTGCTTAATCACCGCCACTCTCTCTCAGCCCGAACTCAAGCCCCTCGTCGAGAAGGATACTCCAAAGGTCGTGCAAGCAATTCGACAGACGCAGAGCAAGAAGGTCCTTTCCAAGCTCCTCACTCGAATAAAGGTGCGTGGCGTTGACCTCCAGAATCACCGCTATCTGACATATGCCGCGTAAAGATCACGGAGAACGAAGCTGCTCTACGCCAGATCATGCGACTACGAGGGTTCAGTCTCATGACGAATATCCTTCAAGACCATGCCAAGGATGTTGAAGTCACCATCCTCGCCCTCGAAGCTATGGCCAAATGGCCCCTCATCCAGCGGAACAAGGTCGATGACTCCAAGATCAGAGTTCCGGTTCAGGTCTGTGCAGAGTCGGAGAACGAGGCTATGAAGTCGTTGGCGGTCAAGGTGAGTGCACGTTGTTCGTGAGAGGTTGTATGCTGATGTCAGAGAACCGAAGCTTCTCGAATACTGGGATTCCCTCGAAGTGGCATACCGTATACCTAAGCGTCTCAAGGCGGTATGGATTTTTTTTTCGTCATAAACTTTCAGATCGCTAACGGTTGGATGGGACTGGTTCCAGAATGGGGAGGAAGAAGTCTCGGAGTCACCGGCCATCATCGTCATCGAAAATCAAGATGATAATAGGCCTCTCAAGAAAACGCGATGGGAAGGTGATGACATTGAGTTCAAGCTCGCCGCGAGGCCGAGGACTGTGCAACCTGTGATGCCAGAGCCCATTCAGTCCCAACAACATATGTTCTCGCGACATGACCAATCACATGCTCAATCACAGTCTAAGAAGAGGGAGATCGCGGACATTATCGCGGCTGCCAATGCTGCCGCTGAGGCTGAGGCTGCGCGTGTGGCGGCGGCGGCGGAAGCAGCTGCTGCTGCTGCCACGGAACCACCTCCTGAGATCGTGAAGAAGAAGCACAGGTCCTCCAAGAAGCAGCATACGAAGGAGGAGAAGGAAGAAAATAAGGAGAAGAGGTTGTTGAAGCTTGTAGGTGCTGTGGTGGTGAGGGTTATGAGCAAGTACGCGGGGAAGATGGAACCCGACGTGTTCAAGAAATATGCCAAGGAGGTGCGTTGCTACTTCATCCCTTCGCCCGTTACATGACCCCGAGTGACCCAACCCTTCATTACAGCTCACGCATGTTATCGCTGAAAAAGAGAAAAAGTCCACATCGTTTAGAGAAAGCCGCCTCGATTCGCTCTCTGACGACAAGGTTGCCAAGATCAAGAAGTTTTCCAAAGAGTACATCGCCAAAGTTCTTCGAAAACTCGAAAAGTCCAAATCTAAACATAGTTCATCGAAACACTCTTCGTCACATCACAAAGACCGAGACCGGGATCGAGGAGGTCACGAGGCATCCGGATCGATGCCTTCGCCAGAGGCACACCGAGATGGCGAGGACGCAGAGATCGATGGGGCGGCAGAGGGTGATGTCGAAATGGTGATGTCCGTCGAACAAGCCATGGATCTCGATTCCGACAGCGAAGATGGAGACCATGGTCACGGTGATGATGCCGACGAGGAAGACGACATGGACATGCAACAATCATCCGACGAAATAGACCATGATCCATCGCCAATGGAAGGCGTCTCATCACACGTCCATCCGCCCGCGTCCGTGAGCGTGACACCGATCACACCACCTCAAACGCAGCAGACGGTCGATCCACGGCTGAAGCACCGGAGTGACGAGATGGGGTGGGACCCAGATGCGATTAGGGTAGCGGACGGACTGGACGAGGTGCATGTTTAGTAGGTCGGTCTGGACGTATGGACTTGGTGTTTTCCTGTTTTTGTTGTTATTTATCCTAAGCTGCTATCACTACCACTTTCGTACTAGTCTCAACGCTGGTTAAGACGACCTGCGGCCAGCCCGACCCTTGAGATTTAACCGTCTTCGACTCAAGGGACTTGGGAGTACTAATATCACCGATCATCCTTGGTTATCCCATTCAATCCCATTCAATGATCCCTCAAATTTGCGCCTGAATGAGTCCGTCCTAGGTGATCTAGTACTAGTCACTTGGTTGGCTTGCAGGTATGTGCTGAGCACTGGAATGACCTGCATACCAGACTCGACCTTTACTACGACGACATGGACTTGAATACAAAAATCTTTGTTTCAGAGGTAATCCAAAGGGTGAGTTTGCAACATACTGCAGTTTAAAACAGCTGACATCCGAGTCCATGATCACCTCTGTACTGATCCTACAGATTCAAGCGGTTCCTTACCCTCACAGTGAAGTTGTAAGCTTCAACATCTCGTCCGCTTGTTAAGATGGTGAGCGTAGTTTTCATGTCTCGACGCCCAATATTTTAACTTACTAGTAGTCTAAATGATTGCAAGCAGCGGATTCAAGCTGAATCATGTTCGGGACACGATACATCATACACGTACGTTTTTTCTAGCCACGGCGGTGATGCATTCGACGTGATGCAATCTCAGCAAGAAATGGATTCGCTCTGGCTTTGTGTGGACAGGATGGTCTTCGGTCCATTGTGACTTTCGCGTACGTACAAGAGACTTGACGCCTGAAACCGAGGTCTGATCAACCTGCTGCCGCTGGTCTGTGTCGTTTCATGTAGTGAGTTTATCCAGTAACCTGAAACAGCAAGGAAGAGCGCATACACGAGCCCCGCGTCCCCAAGCTCGTAGTACCCCAACTCCTTCACTCTCCCTTACTATTTTGATGTTACCTATCCCTATTTCCTCTTCGTGCGCTCATTGCTACACCTTGACAGTTCAACTTACATTTCACGCTTTACGCAAGAAGTTTCTTTGAGCAAAATGAAGTAGTCTATACTTGCTCGGCACAGGTGCATTCACGAATCTGAGATGAGCAGGGCACAGGTGCCTCCCGCTCTTAGCTAGGCTTGTCTTACATAGGGTACATACACCCCAATCGGACACAAATGGAACCAAAAAAAAAAAAAAAAAAAAAAAATGTAGTGAGTTTTCATCAATCAACACGTTCTTCCGAGCAGGGAAGACGTCTCATAATTGAATGTTTCGCAAGACAGAATTCTTCCCAGCAAAATAGAAGTATTCTTCTCACTTGCTCGAGCTACACCAGTACCAACCTGAGGTCGCATTGTAAAGCCAAAGCACAGTTGCATAACCTATCACAGAAGTGTCCAATGTCCACTGTACTACAAGATTGAGCAACATCAGTCCTCCCGAAACGTATTCGAAGACACCTGAGCCCCCAACGTACTAGCTGTCTTCTTCGACCTCCTCTCGACGGAACGATATGAGAGACCGTTCATATTGTCTCCAGTAATCCTTTGGCCCATGATCAAGTTTCTCCCCTCCTGACGCCACAATAATATGAACCGGATCTGATGCGTCGAATGTCGCCATCGCCGAGGGAGGCAGCAGAAAATGCCGCTCATGGACATCACCCGACAAAGTTTCCTCTTCCATGGTTGAATCATGTCGTTCTAATCGGTCGTATCCGCGAGCAGTCCTGAACGAGTAGAAGATTGCCACGTAGGTCAAGATTGCTGTGATGGTAATAGGGAAGAGAGCGTAGACATGCGACGCTTCGCTGAACGACCATCCTATAGTCGTGACGTTTTTCCATCCTTCCATGGGTATGAACATGTCGGATTCAAGGCTCTGGTTCTGCGCAAGGTATGCGGTAAAACCAGAACGGAGACTCTGGGGGTTCAGCGTGTTCAGCGGGTCAGCCTGAATGAATCTACGTTTAGAGCCAGAATATAAATATACTCACAGTTCCCCCGAGTTCCACCATGCCTCTCCAAAATTCTTCCTAGTAATTGCGGTCTTAGTCGAGGGTTTCAAAACCACGCAAATAGGCTTACCAGCAAGACCTGGGCCTGAGAGCTGTCTACCTGCGACTGGTCTCGATACATCGCTGACTCCAATAAATCCCCGAGAGAATTTGCCATATCTGACTGGAATGAAGTACTTGGAACGTAAATAAAAAAGGCCAACCAAGGCAGTAGAGCATGATACAGCGGCGCTGCCGTCGAGTTCAGAAGAGTCGGCGAAATTATCTGATTGGCGTAGGCCACAGATGAACGGGTAATGAGAGGGAAGATGGTGCAAGCCGTTTGGGGTAAGAATCCGTAGACTCTAGTACCCTGGTGAATGATAGCTAGCAAAGTTCAAACCATCTTCCATAAACCAAAGGCTTCTGACTTACTTATATTGTTTACAGGATACGTTAATAGTTCACTCCACAACGGGCAGCTGACTGTAAGAATAGAATCCCTGCTCCCGAACATTGATGCCAAGGAACTGGTAACCTGATCCCCGTCTATGAAGGAAATCGAGTGAGTTACCCCAAGTCTCCAAAGAAAACTTCATACCTGGTACACATGTTATGTCAAGTAAGGATGCGTTACTGGCAAGGTTGTACATCGGAGTTGTGAGTTCCGCGTGGACCGGAAAGGTTGTTAAATTGACAGGGAACCAACCGCCCGGGGTGTAATTACCACAAGACACATTTGCAGTGAAGCCTTGCTGATTTAGGCTGTAGGTGCTAGATATTCCGGTGATGTTATAGCTCGAGGTCAGGTTCGCAGGAACGGGACCACCAGCGAAAAACAAGGCAGAAGTGGGATCCCGTGACGGAGGGAACGTCGTATTGCTGGCTTGAGGGCCGTTGTATCCCTTTACCGCCGGAAGAATACCACCTAATACATCATTTTCTGAGGAATGGACGTCTGATAGCGCGAATCACGTACCCGTCGAGACATTATACTGGACATTATTGAAGTTGAAAAGATTAACTTCCCCAGCCACATTGCGTGTTGTGGTACTCATACCACTCATGAAGGCGAAGGAGGAAAGGGAAGGGTAGGCTCCTACAGCCATATGTTAGTTTGACCTCGCCGAAACGCAAAAGAGGGTTACCCGATGGAACAAGCCCCCCATATGCAAAATCTACTATTTCACGAACGGCTGGACTCAGCAGAGTATCGAAACCGGGACTGCTGAGATCAAGTTCCATACCCGTCATGCGCACTAATAATGTGACTTGCACGGGATTGAGGAACGCTGTCCATCTGTTGTTTGTCACTTAGCATCGAGCCGTCACCGGGAAAGCCCCGAGAACACATACGCAGAGTTGATTAGGCCAAATACCACGAAAATGGCCAATAACACGAGAGTGAGCCCTATGTGCCGACGATTGAAGACAAATGAAGCCCTAGCGGCAGCGACTCCGATGCTTAGCGAGGCCAATGATATAGGTTTCTGAGCAATGCGCTGCCTCAAACCATGTTTGACCGCAATGGTGAAGCAACTGTGATCCCGAATCATAATCTGCTTTGCATGAATGGGGAAACACTCACGAGAGCGTCACGAAGTGTACCACGGTCGCAATCATGGTGACGATGATAGTAGTTTCCGTAGGGTTGCGGTGAACCCACATTGCTGGGCCATCCGGTAGATGGAGAGGATCCTTTATCCGGACGACGACGTAGAACGACCATGCTGCAAGCAAGATCGTTGACTGGACGACCGCGATCGTCAGGAGGGATGCGTAATGAGGCTTGAGCGCCATCGTATAATTGAGTGGGAGGACGTGTTTAGGAGGGAAGGGTTCTGCTAAAGGCCAGCGTGCATGCCCAAACCTTTAAAAGTGCGTACAGCATCACGTCTATAGGTTCCATATGGTAGGTCAGTATGATCACGGAAACTTGCGTGAAAATCAAGTGAAAATAAAAGCGTACCCCATACGAGTTTGGAACAAGGCAGTGGGATTGTAGGTCCCTGTAGGTCCTCGATCATGGGAATCCGTCAGTAGACCAAAATTATGTCTCTCCCGAGTGGACCGTATTGGCAGCTACATAGGAAGCAGTAATCTTCATCTTTTGAATTTCACACCGTTACACGAATTGTTGAAACATGCCCTGGTCAACAACACTTCGCGGATAAGTAGCACAGATAAAATTAGATCGCAGTGGATATACAAAACAGATTGATGAACATGTTGGAAGGCAAGGCAAAGCTTCCGAAGATCTGCCTTGCTGTTCGTCAGACAATGGGAAATCAGTCAATCGGGATCAGGAGAGACAATCGAGCTCATCTGGTTCGCTATCAGCGAGATGGCGATGCTGTGCGGCGCTTGCTTTGATCCTTTCGAGCACGTCACGAGGCGGTCCCTTCACTGCCTTTGATCGTGATGGCGGCTGCTCGCTCTGGCTTTGCTTCGAGCGCGGGGCTGCCGGTTGGTCCCGTGTTTGTTTACTACTAGGGATCCGCGCGGAGTTATTTTCCTTCAGTTTTGCAGAAGATGGATGTTGGGAGCTGTTGGACCTCCCCATTAGTTCAAAGCTGCCACGAACGAAAGAATCGCAAGACCTACCCTGCGACAGCGACAGCGACTTTGACAGCTTTCCGAGGCCGATCGTCGTTGTTGTCGTCTTCCTTCTTCCGTTTCTTGGTCTTGGACCCAAGAGGACGCTCGCGATCCTCTTGCTCCGATTCCTTAACAACTGGTTGTTGACGCCTCTTGCCGCTCGTCTTCGTGGACTTCTCAGGTAGGCGCGTTTCCCCCTCTACATCTTTGCCCTTGCCCTTTCCAGTCTCGGTTGCACGTGGGACGGACGTGGGTTGGTGCTCAAATTCATCGTCTGGCAGTTGTACCGCGTTCGAAGTTGGTTTACCTCGCTTGGCGAGAGGTACCGCGTCGTCGTCGTCGTCATCATCATCTGCTGGTCGACGCTTTATTCCGCTCGTTTTCGTGGACCCCTTCGTTTGACATCCGTCCGCCTCGATCTCCTCGACAACGTTCGCTGGAGCCTTGCCCTTGCCCTTGCGATCTCCGGATGCGCGGGGAGGCACGGGCCTCTCGGCCTCCTCTTCGATGTCCCCCGACTGTTTCTTCTTCCCCGTGATCCCAGGCTTCTTCGAACTCTTTGTTGCCGCCGCCTTTGAGCTTGGTTTAGCCCTCTTCAAGATCGGCGCATCCTCATCACTTCCATGATCATCCTCTTCTTTAGCCCTCTTCCGACTCTTTCCCATTCCGTTCGGTTTGGTGGAAGAGCGTGGTTTATCGGGAGCTTCAACAAGCGTTTGATCGTCGTCTATATGCGCACATCTTAGCTTCATAACAATGCATTGGGCGAAAACAAGGTGTTACCTGAGACCAGAACTTCGATAATCTTCTCCGGGAGCTTTCGTTTCGCCTTGGGTTTGGCTTTCGCTTTGGACTTTACCTCGGAGGTAGAGGTAGTTGGAACAGCGTCTTTTCGTTTGCCCTTTCCGGACCCTTTGCCGTTGGATGTGGACTTGCACTTGGATTGAGCATTCTTAGCGGGTGGAGGTTCGATGTCCGAATCTGGTTCTGAGGATGAATAGGAATCGTGGTGGGCTTTAGGATTAGGGTGAAGCCGGCGAAAAACGTACCAGGAGCGGTTTCTCTCCTCTTTGGTGGCCTACCACGACGTTTGGGAGCAGGTATCGCGGTCACGTCGGCTTCACAATGTTATTCGTCAAAAGAGAAAATGAAGAGAGGTTTGTCTTACGGTTTGTTTCTGCAGCTTGGGACTTGCGTCTACTAGATGTTTGTGTCCTGGACTTGGCCACTTGAGTGACTGCCTTTGAGCTCCCTGTATAGCATGCGATGTAAAGCTCGTGAATCGAACACCAACGATGATGTGTATGTACCAGCGACAGCGTTGCCTCCCTCTCCTTGCTCAGGAACATCATCATTTACTTTAGTGACAACCTTGCGTTTCCGCCTCGGTGATGCCTGACGTGCCGCATTTGCCTTTGCTTTGGACGCTTTCAACTTTGAAGGCGACTCTCCGGATACAGTACGCGCGAGCAAGATATCGAGGAGTGGATTCGACTCGGAGGGTTTGAACGCGCTATCGACGCGTCAACACAACTGTGGTCGTCGAGGACTCGGGAATTGAAAAGGACACGCACCCACCACGATCGCGAAAGCGGGCTTGTTGTCGTTGTAAACGGAGGGCTTTGCTTTCTTCGGCCGAGACGCCGAGTTTGGCCTGTTGTTCGACGACTGCTGGGGGCAGCATCGATATCTCTACTCTCCCGTTCCCTGTACCAAGCTAGGTACTACTAGTAGTACTGATAGTAAGTAGATTGAACTCGAGTTTGTACTTGTTCCGCGCAGGTCACGTGACTCTGTCACTCGTGCACGTGATCCACCACGTGCTGATACGCGATCGAGCAAAGTGACTGTGCCGTACGTGGTTTGGGGGATAACCCCCCTTACCGTATATCTTTCCTACCGCCCCTCTGAGATATCTGTCGATGTACTCGAGGTGAGCGTCCCATTTCTTCCCGCAGACTGTATCCAACCCCTTCCAGGTGCACAACACCTTTGGAGAAAAACATGTGTACGTCTTCCAGCTGAGAAAGAACGAAGACGTGACACCACCCAGCGCGAACGTTCCACCCGTCGCCCTTTCGGCTCTACGTGATGCATAGAGGATGTAGGCATGTTCGCCAATGGACGTTCCCTCGCCGTTTCTTTGTCTGTCCATCCATACGACCACTAGGAATTTGACACCGTAGCCGTCAAATTACCCTCTCATCCCCCTTTCGATCTTCCCTCGACCCTAGATGATCCCCCCGGCCCCAGAAACCCAGCGTCCGACGTACCGTCTCCATCTTGCCCTTCATCTGCACCCCCCACCGGTCCAACTCCTCTCGAACTCGTGGCTCACTTCCCTCCTCATAACCCTCTCCCGTTTGCCACTCGCACTATCCAGGACGCTCCCGCGAATACCGTACCACGCATCGATACTCCATTAGCCCAAAGGTCTACCCATATTCGGTCGCCCAGAACCCATCACCGGACATCCACGCCCAACCCCCATCCGCATACACCCAACTCCAAAAATTGGTATGACCAGACGATAAGGATATAGGACAGAGACTCGGATCCATATCAAGTCAACAACTTTCCGCTTCTTACCATTCCCCTCGATGATAATGTAGTTCTTCTGCGTCCTCCCGACCCTCTCGTCCCCAGCAGACTGATAGGATGCTCGTTTGTACCATCCTCCTGCTTGCTGGGCCCACTCTCAGTCGTTGCTTCGACTTGGGTGTCTTGCCAGTGGGGGTCCTGGCTGTCAGTCATTTGGATCTAAGTACATGACGAGGAAATTGAACTAGCTAACTTGTCCTTCATAAAGGCAACCTCACCACTTGGCACGTAGAAACCTTGTTGTTTCATCTGCGCAAAGTGTGTTCGATCATCGATATTTAATTCGGAGTCGTCGATGAACGGGTCAGTGACGTCGTAGTACTCCAACTCGGGTCGCATGTTTCTTCTGTAAACAAGTTTACTCCTAGATAGGATTATTGCCAGTGGCATCATCCCATTATATTCTTGTTTGGGGCTTTCTTGGTCATCGTGAGTCTCTTCTCCTTCGCTCTCGCTAATGAGTGGTTTCAAGTTAGCAAGAGGTACGGGCGGAGGCAGTGTCCGAGTTGGTGAACGCGGGCTGGTTCAATGATCGGCGGCTGATGGCAGTGATGCCGAAACCACAAAACCGCCTTCAACAACTTAGGCGGAAACCATCACACCGATAACATTGATCAGAAGCATGGACTTGAACACAAAAATCTCCGTTTCAGAGGTACTTCAGAGGGTGAGTTTGCAATGTACTGCAGTTGGAAACAGCTGACATCCGAGTCTATCACTTTTGTACTGATGCTATAGATCCAAGCGATTCCTTGCCCCCATGAAGTTGTAAGCTTCCACATCTCGTCCGCTTGCCATCCACCGAGATGTTGATGATGAGCGTAGTTTCCATGTCTCGATACCCAATATTCCAAGTTCTCGCACGAAAACCACATCGCCTCGCGTGGGGAATTCCCTGCCATCGATGAGATCATCTCCGAAAGAAAGGCACAGATCGACGACATCGGCACCATCATCGAACAAGCAGCAATCGTCCTCGAGCGGTTCCGCGAGCAGCGCAAGCGGATCGTATCCTCGATGACGATGCACCAGGGCATTATATCGTGCATCCGCCGTCTTCCATCTGATGTACTCGAGGAGATCTTAGTTCGCTGCTTGCCCCCGAAGACGTACAACGAGCCAACCGTACGGGCTGCACCGCTGCTCCTAACAGGGATCTGCAGGAGTTGGCGAGAGGTCGCGCTCAATACATCGAGACTCTGGAGTTCATTGCTCATCGAGAGCGCATTGCAACCTGAGCAAGTGTCCTGCTGTGATAGCTGGCTCAAGAAGGCAAAGGGCTACCCACTGTCACTGATGGTTCAAATACCTTCAGACCCAATCCCAGCGAACGCGGTCTTTGACTTGCTACAAGTTCACACCAGCCGGCTGAAAGACCTCACCATCCACTTTCACCGGGTTTGCGAGATCGATCGTGGCCTGTTGCTCAGTGACGTTCCGATCCTGGAGCGCCTCTCCCTCGTTGGAGACATCGACGCTTTAATAGAAAGCCAGGTGTTATCAATCGCTCAGCCGCAACCTCACCTCCACACCCTCTTCATTCACACTCAGAGCTTCGGCATGAAGAGTTTTTCCGTCTTTAATCCAGGGTGGACGAACATCACACGCCTTGCATTAGTGCTCAAATCCGGATACCGTGGTACTCGGAATCCCATGTTCTTGACCTTCCTGCAGACGTGTCCCAACCTCGATCACTTTGTCTACTTCCCTTTTGAATTTCCCTTTGGCGATGGCTTAGCTCCGTTCACCCATCCGAAACTCCGCCTGCTGGATATTGTTGTTGGGCGTGGCTGGCGTGGTTCAGAATCACCTCTCCACACGCTGACGCTCCCCAACTTGCGTTACCTCCATGTCCGTCAGGGTCATAGCTATTCGAGTCATGACCCTGAGGGCATTTTCGCTCTCGAGTACCCACTACTCGAAGACCCACAGCACCGTATCTTGAACATGAAAACTGTTTCCGATCAGCTCTTCATGGTCCTCGACCCAGGGTGGACGTCTCTAACACACATTAACTTGACCTTCGGTGCTGATCAAAACCTCCTGTTCAATGTCCTCGCACTATGTCCTAACCTCGAAGACGTTGTCATCTCATCGATGGTCATTGATTCCGATGGATTCGACGTGCCTCAACCCCCCCGATTCTCTACCAGCCATCCCATACTTCATTCGCTCAATATCAGAATATCGGCTGGTCTCTTTGGCGACCTTTTACGCGTGTTAACATTCCCCAGCTTGACCTACCTCGAGATCCAGTTGTACCAATGCTGGCCACATGCGGACTTTGAGTCGTTCTTATCTCGGTCACAGTGTCCCCTTGAGACACTCAAGATCAAACTTGGGTCAAGGACAGACATTGAGCAGCGGGAAGAATTTGGTTCATTGACTCCTTCCTTGACGCATGTAGATCTGTATGAAAACGCCTGGCCGGCGGACCCGGACGTGCTGTTTTATTCCTGGTCTCGTTGACAAGTACCTATTCCAGAGCTCGCCGGGTTTGCATCATTGTACTCTAGATCTGTATGATACGCTGTATCAAGAAATGAGGTGGCTCGGACTCACATGCACCAAGGAGAAGGATGATCTTTGATAGCAGGAGGGACCATATACAACTCAGATCACGACCTCACTTCCTGCAACCTTCAAGCGTCTACCCGTGTTTGGTCACCCGGAACCCATCGCCGGACACGCCCACGCCCACTCCCACTCCCATCCGCATACACCCAACTCCAAAAATTGCTACGGCCCAAGGTCAACCTCAATCAGAGCTCAGAACATCCCAGCGGCGTCATCTCCCAACAACCCTGTTTTCTGCCCGCGAGTATACATATGATGCATGTACCTCTTAATGGGGATCGTGCTCGTCCCAGATGATCCATCGGAAGATCTTTTTTGGATAACGCGGCTCAACGTTCCAACCCTGACGATCAAGTACACGCCCCGCGCTTTTTCACGCTCTTCCTCCTCGTCCCCTCGACACGTCTCTTTTTTTTTTCTCGCGGGGTTCAAGTCCAAAAACGGACGGTTGAACGCCCGTTGTTTCAAGTATCAGACGAGACGACGTTCCTGCGATGTTTCGATCCCGAGATGGGACCAGCGCCCAGGTCAATGTTCGTTGACAAAGGCAGGGGAGTGACACGGTGGATAGAACGGGTGACGCAGTGGATTCGAGTCTTTGCTGTTTGAGAGTGTTTGGTTTGGTGGTCGTTTGGATGCTTGTTTGGGTAGATTGGGTGCAGGAGTGTGTCTTTGGTCGTTCAGAGTGAGGTTTGTGGAGTGGACGGAGCCGTGGGGGAGAGGGCTGGGGGCGTTGCTGGTGAAGGCTGTTCGTAGCGCTAAACAACGGAGCGCGACGATGAGTTGAACACGGAGGCTCATTTCATCGTCGACCCGTATCTCAGGCTGAGGCGGGCAAGTAGACAGACGACGGCTGAGTTTGCACGCATATAGAGAGGGGTGCAAGTCTGTTGAAGGTCAGAAGAACACTGTTGAAGGTATACCTTGACGAAGCATCCGCAGGGCTGCTCATACGTAGTGCACACTCACAATCACGCAAAGTCACTTCAGTTCAGGAATGGAATTTCGGAGAGTCCACGTAACGCGAATCATCAGACATCTCATACGACGCCAGAAGCAGCAGGCCGAACCGCATCCTCGTCTCTCCCTGCAACAAAACATCACCGTCAGCAACCACGTTCCCCATACACCAAAACATCACACTCGTCCCCCCAAAAAAATGACGGAACGCACCTTCGAAAAACTTTTGCAAAAACGTCCTCTGCGGTCTCTCCTCCGTCATCAACAAAATCCCCATGACGTGATCGGTCTGTTTCCAACAATTCAAGCATTCCTGTAGATCCAGACGACTCTTGTGAACGAGGACGTCGAGCGCGCGTGGATCGGTGACGTGTCGGTTGGCTTCGAAGCGTTGGCGGATACAGTGACGGACGTAGGGGGTTGTTACGGAGAGAGCGTAGAGTTTTACGATTTCTGGAGCCTGCGATGTGTAGGCGTGGGTCAGTTGGGAGGAGAAGGGAGTGGTGGGAGACTCACAGCTCTGACCCAGCCTCTGTATAGATCGATGACCCGTCTACGAGCATCTTCAGGGCTATTCGACATGCGTGCCACTTGGGCGAGTCGGGATGGTATTGTCGTCATCTCTCCTCACTGTCTCTTCACTTTCTATTCCGTTGGGTCACAAACTCGGGCAGACTCGAAACCCAAACGACTGGCTGACATAAGCCTACAATAATCATATTGCCTTATTTGGTAACGACCACTGACTCGTCGTTCTTATCTAGAGTGGCGAGCGTGCCACAGCTCCAGCGCTCAACTCGAATTCCAACTCACCACCAGTCGTACATCATGGTCAGAGGAACAGGTGAGTTCGACAACGCTCTCTTTCAGCGACCACTCACTTTGATTCAGGCAAGTTTAAGCAGAAGCGGGGTGGAGGAAGGAACTTTAGGTGAGTAGTGAGATCGAGTGAGGGATGGAATCGTGTATTGACGTGGTCGGTGTTTTACAGTAGGGACATGATCCTCGACCATGAAGACCTTAGTGCCCGTCGTAAACCCGCTGACGACTCCGACGAAGAGGAAGGAGATGACGACAAAGAGGGAGACGACTCCGACGAAGAATCCGACGAAGAATCCGGTGAAGAAGAGTCCACTCCCGCCGGTACCAGCGCCCCAGCTCAGCCCGAACTCACCCGCACGGAACGACGCGATCTGAAGAAGAAACAAACCGCTGAGAAACAGGCCAAACAAGCCACCATCGACGAGGACGGCGAAGATGCTGACCTTATCAATCCGAATCATGTCCAGAGGAAGCTCAATATATCGGATTTGGGATCGGAGCAGATGACTCGGAAGGAAAGGTGGGTGTTTGATGAATCGTTGGTGTGCGGAATGATGGCTGATCACGGTGATGGGGTTTTTGTAGGGATGCAAAGGAGAAGCAGGAAGCAAAGGATCGTTATTGGAAGGTATGGTCGTTCGTGCGATGGTTCAAACTCTAGATCTCCTCAATTCCCCTAGCTTCACGTCGCTGGCAAGACAGATGAAGCAAAGTCTGATCTAGCTCGTCTCAAGAGGATTAGAGAGGAACGCGAGGCCGCGCAGGCAAAGCGCAAGGCCGAAGCGGACGGTCCGTGTCTCATCTCCCGCAAACATCTCCCGTAGTCTAACACCCGGAATCAAACAGCCAAGGCAGCAGAAGTAGACGCAAAGAAGAAGGCAGCCATGAGCGGAAAGCGCGTCTGATCGTCGCTTTGCTTGACAACATTATTGACTTGATGTACGATTTTATTACCCCCACACGCGTCATATTTTCTTGTAAACTTGCAATGAAGCTGTAGCATGAACTCGTGAGACGTTCCTGACACATCTCGTGCGCCAGAGTTCTCTTTGAGCGCATTGGCATCGGGCTGGATTCACATCCATGCCTCTGATTCACGTTAACTTCGTGTGCCGTGCACATCATAAGGTTCGTCCCGACAGCAATCATCCATTTGGTCAACTCCAGGTAAGGAGCAAGTCCTTACCCACATTCTCAGAGAACGGTCTCGGGATCTCAGATATGTCTCTCAGTAGTCCCATGATTTTGCCATATTGCTTCCACAATGTTCAGCGACGGCGCTTCGTAAGTGGAATGAAGTAGTCTCCCCATGCTTGTTTATATGAATCATTTATTGACCAGACAAACCGGTGGTCACAGGGTATTATACAGAGGGAGAGTACAACGATGCAAATTTGGCGAGCTCTGGAATAGGTAGTTATCAACGAGACCAGGAATAAAATGGCCCGTCCTCATACTCCATGCCCAAGGAGTATTCCTCCTCCTCTTCTTCCTCTTCCTCCTCTTCCTCCTCTTCCTCCTCCTCCTCCTCCTCCTCCTCCTCCTCCTCTTCTTCTTCTTCTTCCCACTCTTTCTCTTCCTCCATGTCATACAGATCTACATGCACCAAGGTAGGAGTCAATAAGCCAAATTCTTTCCGCTGCTCAATGCATGTCCTTGACCCCTTGATCTTGAGCGTCTCAAGGGGACACTGTGACCGAGATAAGAACGACTCAAACTCCGCATGTGGCCAGCCTTCGTGCCTTCGCAACGAGATTTCGAGGTGGGTCAAGCTGGGGAATGTCAACACGCGCAAAAGGTCGCTAAAGAGACCTTCGACGATGCAGATATTGAGTGAATGAAGTGTGGGATGGCTGGTGGAGATTCGGGAGGATTGGGGCACGTCCCCCGCAACGGGATTAATGCACATCGATGAGATGACAACATCTTGGAGGTTTGGACATAGTGCGAGGACATGGAACAGGAGGTCTTGATCAACCCTGGAGTTCAACCTAATGTGTGTTAGAGATGTCCACCCTGGGTTGAGGACCGTGAAGAGCCCATTGGTTTCGTAGTTCTTATAGGAAACGGTTTGCATGTTCAAGATACGGTGCCGTGGGTCTTCGAGTAGTGGGTACTTGAGAGCGAAAATGTCCTCATGATACGAATAGCTGTGACGGACACGGAGGTAGCGCAAGTTGGGGAGCGTAAGCGTGTGGAAAGGTGAACCACGCCGGTCACCCCAGAAAACAATATCCAGCAGACGGAGCTTCAGATGGGTGAACGGAACTGAGCCATCGTGAAAGAAAGATTGAACAGGGAAGTAGACAAAGTGATCGAGGTTGGGACATGTGTACAGGAGCGTCAAGAACATGGAATTCCCAGTATGAACCAGACCGGGTTTGAGCATCAATGCAAGGCGCGTGATGTTCGTCCACGCTGGATTAAAGGCGGAAAAACTCATCGTGTGAGTGCGAATGATGAGGGTGTGGAGGCGAGCGATTGATGGCATCTGGCTTTCTATTAAAGCATCGATGTCTCCAACGAGGGAGAGGCGCTCCAGGATCGGAGCGTCATTGAGAAACGGGCGACGATCAATCTCGCGAACCTCGCTGAGGTCGATGGTGAGGTCTTTCAGCCGGCTGGTGTGAACTTGTAGCAAGGCTAAGATCGCGCTCGCTGGGATTGGGTTTGAAGGTATTTTAACCTTCAGTGACAGTGGGCAGCCATTTGCCTTCTTGAGCCAACGATGACAGCAGGAAAGTTGCTCAGATTGCAATGTGCTCTTGATGGTCAATGAACTCCAGAGTCTCGCTGTATTGAGCGCGACCTCTCGCCAACTCCTGCAGATCCCTGTCAGGAGCAGCGGTGCATCCCGCACGGTTGGCTTGTTGTACGTCTCCGGGGGCAAGCAGTGAGCGAAGATGTCCTCGAGTACGTCAGATGGAAGGCGGCGGATGCATGATATAAAGCCTGAGTGAATCGTCAGCGAGGATACGATCCGCTTGCGCTGCTCGCAGAACCGCTCGAGGACGATTGCTGCTTGTAGGATGATGTCGTCGATGCCGTCGAGCTGTGCCTTTCTTTCTGAGATGATCTCGTCGATGGTAGGGAATTCCGAACGCGAGGCGATGTGGTTTTCTTTCGAGAACTTGGAATATTGGGTATCGAGACATGGAAACTACGCACATCATCAACATCTTGGGGGATAGCAAGCGGACGAAATGGGAAGCTTACAACTTCACGAGGGTGAGGAACCCCTTGAATCTGTAGCATCAGTACAAAGGTGATAGACTCGGATGTCAGCTGTTTCCAACTGCAGTACATTGAAAACTCGCCTTTTGGAGTACCTCTGAAACGGAGATTTTTGTATTCGAGTCCATGCTACTGATTAATGTCTTCGTCTCCAGAAGGTCTCCGCTGAAAGACGGTTCGAGCATTCGGCATCAGCCGCCGGTTCAAACCGGCCCACAATCACCACGGCCAACGACCGCCCACTCATCAGAGAGAACGAAGGCGAAGAGACTCGCGATCACCAAGGGATGTCAAAATGAAGAAGGTATATGAGACCATGCCAACACTCCCTATGTAGGACTAAACTTGTTTACATACAGAAGAAACACGGGCATACGACGTCACTGACTCCGAGTTGACCATTGACAATCGAACACACTTTTCGCAGACGAAACAACAAAGTTTCTACGTATCGAGTGGTGAGGTTGTCCTCATGAAGGACAGGTGAGCTGATTTCCTTGTCGTGTACGACTCACAATCCGAAGTCGAAGAAGTCCCCAACAACTGAGAGTGCGCCCAGCAAGCAGGAGGATGTACACAGGAGCATCCTATCGTCTGCTTGTGGGAGGCGGTGGAAGAACCACGGAAAGGTGCGCATACGCATAGTTTCTTTTCTCTCCCTACTTTCTAATTGTTCCATTTCTCCACCATCCATCCATCCTCCTCGGGATCTTTTTCATGCGCTATTTCTCGCATAACCGCAATGTAACAGTATTTCATCACGGTATAATCCAGGAACGATCCACTGAATACGGAATATGAGCAGCATCCGAAAGGATCTCGCGTGCCCGCACCACCTGTGGAATCCACACTCGCACCCAATCTATCCTCGGTCAAGCCCTCGTATCGCCACAGCCACCTCTGCGAGCCTAGCCAACTCCCTGGATAGGGCTTAAGATTGGTAGCTGAACCCGAAACGGACTCTGCGCAACTCAACAATGGTCGACGCGAACGGCGAAGAGTGTCTGTTAGTTGTTAAGAACGGTAATAGGACGGGCGCGACCGTTGGTCGCGCTACCGGCATCATATCTTTCGTCCGCGAATACTTTGAGGACGGCACTCATAGGACGTCCATGGAGCTGCCCATCTACCCGTACGGTAACAAGGACGGCCCCTTCTCCGCCTTCTCCGCCCTGGGTGATTCTGGCTCCATCATCGCTGACGGCGAGGGCCGTATCGTCGGCCTCCTCACTGGTGGTGCCGGCCAGGGGGATTACACTGATGTCTCGTACGCCACGCCCTTCTACTGGCTATTTAACGAGTGTATCAAGGCGCACTTTCCCAACGCCTACCTTTACCCGGTCAAGTCTAAGGCCTAGGCGTCGCGACATCAATCTCGAATTCTATCGGGGATGCTGGCGAGGCGGTCAGAGGCGGAGATGTCACGTGCCACCTTCTTCTCTATGGGGCAGCTATAAGTAGTATACTGCAAGCAATAGATTTACAAGTTCTGTAGCACATGCCAGTGGACTGAACTAAAACATGACAAACAACTGTGACCCAAGGGCAAGATGATGAGTGACAATGAGCCCAAGACAAGACGAGCAGAATGAACTTGCTCGCTCATGTGAAAACTAAACGAACTCAGCCGATGCCTAAGAGAGGCGGAAACGACTATATTCACCTAAACGAACTAGGTACAACTCAAATAAGTAAAGGAACTAAGTAAAGAAAGTAAATACTCACCTCAGCCGATGCCTAAGAGAGGCGGAAACGACTGAGGCGCTCTGGAAGTGAGACGAGGAGTTTAAGTAAATGGGTGGAGATGTGCTCGGAACGATCCGACGTGATTCCGGTCCGGAATGACCGATTCCGGGTGCAAAAGGATCAAGGAATGTCAAGGACTTGACATGGATAAGAATAGAAAGGGTGAATGGTGAACAGAGATGTCACGAAAGGGAATAGATAAGTGAATGACATATAGGAGAACATACGAATGTAAAAGGGATCCGTTCCAACGAATCCGGAGATGTTTCCGTGCGTTCCGGACATCGGAAACGTCGGATTAAACACGGAATGTTTCTGGAAGTATCCGGAAACGGATAGGGGCTATCCGGAAGCGGAAAGGAGCGGATAGACACGGATTGGACTATATTTTGACAGCTCACATTCGGGAATATTGCTGGTGGAGGCTGGTGGATGGTCGTGGCAGGCCTGGCCAGGCATCCTGTGGATACATCATCGTTACTCAACTGTGGTGCAGTGTATAAACAAAAAATCCTGAGTCGAAGGATCCAAAAATCGGCGTAGAATTTGCTAGCTAGCAGCTGCAAGTGTATCATTGACAGAATACAACGATGCAAACTGGCGAGTCCCAAGTAGAATATATCAACGTCGTCATATACTGGAGTCGGATCTAGGAGTCCTACATGCTTCCCGCTCCTCGACGCGTGTCGGTGACACCTTGATCTCGAGCGTCTCAAGGGGACACTGTGACCGAGATAAGAACGACTCAAACTCCTCATCCGGCCAGCGTTGGTTCTCCGGCAACGCGACTTCCAAACGGGTCAAGCTGGGAAATGTCACCGCGCCCAAAAGATCGCAAAAGTTACCTTCGGCGATGCAGATATTTAGCGAACGAAGTATGGGATGGCTGGTAGGGGATCGAGGGTGTTCAGGCCTGCCAAAGACAGCAATGTCCATGGTGGGGATGACAAGATCTTCGAGGTTCGGACAAAGTGCGAGGACACGGAAGACAAGGGATTCATAAGCCGCGTTTATCCTGATGTGTGTTAGAGCTGTCCACCCTGGGTTGAGGACCGTGAAGAGCTGATCGGTGCCATCGTACTCCATATAGGAATGAATTTGCATGTTCAAGATACGGTGCTGTTGTTCTTCGGGCAGTGGGTACTTGAGAACGAAAATATCCTCAGGGACATGATAAGGGCGAGGATACGCAGCGTCAGAGCGAAAATTGCTACGGACATGGATATAGCGCAAGTTGGGGAGCGTCAGCGTGTGGAGAGGTGGATTATACCACGCAACCGTGACAGCAATATCTAGCAGACGGAGTTTCGGATGGGTGAATGGACTCGGAACTGAGCCCTTGCGAAAGAAAAATTCAACAGGAAAGAAGACAAGGTGATCGAGGTTGGGACACGTCTTCAGGAGCGTCAAGAACATGAAATCCCCAATACTATTACCATATGTTTCATGTTCGAGAACCAATGCAAGACGTGTAATATTCGTCCACCCTGGATTGGGGATGGGAAAATGCTTCACGCCGAGGCTCCAAGCGTGAATGGAGAGGGTGTGGAAGCGAGGTTGTTGCTGAGTGATTGATAACGCCTGGCTTAGTATTACAGCGTTGATGTTTTCAACGAGGGAGAGGCGCTCCAGGATCGGAAGGTCACTTAGCAACAGGCCACTGCGATAGGTCTCGCGAATCACGCCGAAATCGATGACGAGATTTTTGAGCCGGCTGGTGTAAACTTGTAGCAAGTCTAAGACCGCATTCGCTGGGTTCGGGTCTGAAGTCAAGTGAACCCCTAGTGAAAGTGGGAGGCCCTTTGCCTTCTTGAGCCAGCTATGACAGGAGGACAGTTGTTCAGGTCGCAATGTGCTCTTGATGACCAATGAACTCCAGAGTCTCGATGTATTGAGCGCGACCTCTCGCCAACTCCTACAGATCCACGTTAGGAGAAGCGGTGCAGCCCACACGGTTGGCTTGTTGTGCGTCTCCGAGGGCAAGCAGTGAACGAAGATGTCCTCGAGTACATCCGATGGTAGGCGGCGGACGCAAGACATCAAACCTTCGTGCATCGTCATTGAGGATACAGTCCGCTTGCGCTGCTCGCGGAACCGCTCGAGGACGATTGCTGCTTGTTCGATGATGGCATCAATGTCGTCAATCTGTGCCTTTCTTTCGGAGATGATGCCGTCAATGGTGGGGAATTCCCGACGCGAGGCGATGTAGTTTTCGTTCGAGAACTTAGAATATTGGGTGTCGAGACATGGAAGCTACAATCATCGTCAACATTTTGGTGGTTGGCACGCGGACGAGATGTGGAAGCTTACAACTTCATCAGGGTAAGGTAACGCTTGAACCTGATGCCCTGTGTCAGCCGTTTTCAACTAAAGTGCATTGCAAACTCACCCTTTGGATTACCTCTGAAACAGAGATTTTTGTATTCGAGTCCATGCTCCTGATTTTGAATGTTATGGTCTCCACCAGGTGTACCCCTATAAGTTGCTGAAGGTTCAAACATTCGGCATCAGCCGCCGGTTCAAACCGGCCCGCGTTCTCTCCCGCTTGCGGCTGCCAACGTCCACTCCAGTTCTTGCTAAACCACTCATCAGCGCGAGCGAAGGTGAAGAGACTCATGATGACCAATGGAAGTCGACAAAGAAGAAGGTATATGAGACGATGCCAATAATCCCACGTGGGACTCAACTGTTTACAGAAGAAGCATCCGAAATCGGGGTACTACGACTCCAATGGAAATTGAACATCGACAATCGAACACACTTTCAAGTTGCCCAGATGAAACAGCAAGGTTTCTACGTGTCGTCACCTTCCTCTATCTCTGTCGCTGGCCGCGAAGGCGAGTGTCATTTCAAGTTATGTAAGTACTAACTTGAAGTACCAGCCTCCAGCCGTTGTGGTGACAGCTGAGTTTCAAGCCATCAGTGCAGATACATCAACGTAGTACATCCACCGTCAACATCGAACTTCTAAGTAAGTCATTTCGTTTGCCCGGGCCCCACTGACATGACCTGGGGATGGGTGAACGCTTGAATGAGTGTCTTCATCGGAATCATCCGATTGAGACCCCTACTCTCCCCATGAATTCACATCACCTAGGAATACCTTGCATCAGCCCTACAGCCTTGCCGCAGCCCCGCACCTCGTTCGCCAGCGTTCCTCCGCATCGCCCCATATCCATGCCGATCCACTCTGCCACTCCCAAGCATCTTCGATCGCCTTCCTCACAAAGTCGAGCTCCTCTGGGCTGCCATGCTCAGGCACAGACCCATCGTCAGAGATAAGATTGAAAGAATAATGACGACCGATATCCTGGGACCGTTGGACGACGCTGTTGGCAAACGGTAGGCGGACTTCCTCGTACGTCTTCAGTGCTTCGGTTACATTCTTTGCATGTGTCAGCTCGTGCGTCAAGAGACGTCCGAGAACGAATGCGTCCTGGTGGTTTGTACATCAATACGTCGCTGACGTTCAAAGCATGTGCTGATTGAGTGCAACGCATACCTCCATCGCTTGCCCGGCACCAGCTCCAAAGTGTGGCTCCATAGCATGTGCCTATGGGATCGTTTGATCTGCTTTCCGGGTCAATCAAACTACTAGGTGCACTTACCGCGTCTCCTAGCAAGACTACTTTGCCGTGCACGTAATGAGGTAATGGTCGGAGGGAATGGAGAGCCCATCTAGAAGGCTGTTTGACGCACTGCATAGGTGTCATGATAGTTAACTTAGACGACGAAACGTGGTTACTCACCTCTGCCAAAGCTCTCGCACTAGGTTCCCAGTCTTCGTACAGGTTCAACACTTCTTCTTCCGAAACGTCAGTTACCCAGTGGCCCTCGAATCGTGTCCCAAAAGCCTCGTAGTTGTGCTTGAATATGACGACATTGAGAAGTCTTCCTTGAGAGATAGGGTACGCAACGATGTGCTGCGGGTCCTGGTCAGTTACCGTAGATGTGAGAGGAATTCATACCATTAGCCCGTACTTTATTCTTTCCGAGATGCTGGCCAAGACTGAGTACACCACCCGCCACAGGTTGGACAAAATGAACTCACTAACGTCAGTGAAGTCGGTGGCTCGACATCCGGGAACTCCTTCCGAAGCTTCGCAGTCGGAACCAAATTCCTATAAACCAAGGTGCCGGTAAACAGGGGTTCGATGCAATCCAGCAACTTCTTCCGAGTGTCATCGTCCCGACTCAATGAAGCGAGTTTCTGACACATCTCTCTGCGTGTCACCGAACGAATACCGTCAGCCCCTACCAACACATCCGTGACGGCAGTAGATCCATCGGAGAAGTACAGCGTTATAGCTCCAGAGCTAGGATTGACGTCATAGAATTCAAGTCTTTTGGAGGTATGGATTTTGCAAGAGGGAGGAATCTGTTGTAGAAGAAAGTTCACCATGTCTTTTCTGTGGACCGTTAGGGAACCGCCTGTCAGATGTATGAATGAAAACCTAGTACGATTATCAACGCACTCCCTTACGTTTTAACTTCCTCGAGAACCATTGATACCCATCTGCTTGATCGGATTTTCTGAAATTAGGGCCTATGTTTCAATGCGTGAACATTGCGAAAATAAATGGAAGACGTCAGAGCTTGAGTGGACGAACCTGAATTCTCTTGCGGAGGTCCTATAGCCATCTTAACGAGTTCTTCGTACAGGCCAAGTTCTTTCATAACGTCCATCGTCCTCCCGAAAAAGGCTATTCCGGCACCAACTGTTGTGATCGTTGCGCCTGTTTCGAAAATCTCGACTGGGAGCGAACCATACTTTCCGATGACCAAGGCGAGTGTCAACCCTCCTATACCTCCACCACTACGACAACATTATTCCGGACGAGACCTCGCGATAAGGAGCTGGCAACTCACCAGATAGATACTCGGAACGTCGACTTCATGAGTAGGTCGATTCAAATGTAGTTGCGATGCAGGCAGAAGAGAAGAGGACCGATGGGAAGCAAGCCAATGGTGTCTCGCACGTCGCGCTTGCGACTGTGTGCATGGGAATGGAATTCGCACTCCTGTCAGTGTCCGAGAATAATGCTACCGTTCTGAGCTTTGTAACGAGGATTAGCTGTGACCCTCATCATATGACATATCCCATGTAATCCTGACCACCTAACTATGCTTGAGAGAAGAAGGTGGAAGTTGGCTCTCGGACGAAAGGCGGTTGTGAACGTTTGACTTTGAGCGTACTGTTCCACAAGACATGCCTTGTTAGGATGCTTTACGTAACGGGTCGGCAACCCACGCCGCCATTGCAACTTGACACTGACCAACCATTTATGTTGCTGAACATAGCGACCAACAGCAACAAGGTTTGGTGACGAGCCCAGTTTTCTGAAACGATTTCAATGCATCCACGAAACCCATACTCTCAGCCACCCGATTTTGTGGGGCTTGCCAGGCGTTATCCACCTCTCCGACCATAGTATGTTTTTCGACTTCTTGGTACCCCTGTTCAGCGCGTTAATCGTGATTGGAGTGTATTTTTGACGCACACAGGACCCGCAATTGATTTCAAGAGCACCCTGGCACAGAGGTCAGGCACATCACACTCTTCACGGCTGGTGCTTAGTGAGTAAAGAGACTGTTGACAGAAGCCTTGCTTTACCTAGACTTTAATATCAGCCTTACTCTTCCCGACGACCGACTGTGTCCTCCTGTAAGTTGCTTGCTCGATGAACGCGTATTCCAGTGACTGGTGCACTCGTTTTAGGTGCCAAATCGGTGAGCATTAGCCCCGAGGGTCAAAGGCATGCGCGCTAACAATACATCTTAGGCTGAACTATGTACTTTGGATACAAGACATCGTGAAGATGATCTCTACCAGCGGTGAAGTTGTGCGAGGTATCGACATGTACGTCTTTCTGGATTCGGGAAACATGTTGTTTCCTCATTCAACGATAAGAGGTGTTGGAGCCTCCGCTATTTACCCTCTGCTCGCGTGCCGCCTGGAGCCAAATTGGTACATTGTTGCTACCGGTATGGATTCATATATGTATGCGTCCGGGGCAGTGCTAAGTCAGCTTCAAGATATTGATACTGGTTCGCTGGCATCGGCTCGGCAAAATATCGAGAGCAATGGCCTCTCGGATAAAATTGCTATCGTTGAGGTATCCTCCCAAAGCTCTATTTTACAACCCTTAGAAAGAAATCCCCTGACACAGTATGCCCTCTCCGACGAAGAGTTCCTCTGAGGCTGATGCATGCTAGGTTTCATTTCACGATGTGCAATCCGCCATTCTACGCAAGTGTGGAGGAGGTTACGCAATCAATGGAAGCAAAGGAATACGGACCAAGCGCGGTGCGTATTTGATCTGGCCCATGAGAAATACACCCTAACCCCCTCAAGGTGTGCACGGGTGCTGAGAACGAGATGATCACACCAGGAGGAGAAATTTCGTTTATCTCCCGTATATTTACAGAAAGTTTGCAGCATCGAACGCGTTGCAGGTCAGGCAACCTAAGTTGAAGTTTGTGACATTTGGTTGACCTAGACAAAAGGTGGTACACCTCGATGGTCGGCAAGATGTCTTCTCTCCCTTCGTTAGTAGACCTTCTGCGTGAACATAATGTAAGGTCTCCATACACCTCCCGTTATGCGACCCACATTATTGGAACTAGGTCGACAACTATGCGATCACAGAATTTGTTCAAGGACAAACGCGACGGTGGGCAATAGCTTGGAGCTTTGGCACAAGCCGTCTTCCGGATGTGAGTAAATCACTCAATTTGTTGTACCACCTTGAAGACATGTCTTGCAGTGTTACGCTCGCATCACCAATGCCGCGCTACAGAACATCATGCCTTCTCGGACGACACTCTACCAACAAATATCAAATGTTGGATCATTGGAGACCCTGCGTAACGTCCTACGTGAAGTCCTTTTAGCGATAGAAGGCGTTCATGTAGAGTGGGACCTTAGCGCCTTCTCTGCTCTTGTGAAGGCGAGAGAGATCACTTGGACCCGGTCCGCACGCAGGAGGAAAGCTCCACGCCCCCCGCTACCGGCTAATTCGGAGGGCTTAATCATCTTGGAATGTCGCGTCTGTTGCACGGACGGCGCGCATCCTATAGGTGAGAAGCAGAAACCTACAGATCTCCATCTAGAGTATCAGTGGATTGATGGAAGGGATCGCGGAATTTTCGAGAGTTTTGTTAGTCACATTAATCGCAAAATCACCGTCGTGTGACTAGGAACATGAAGGTGACGGGTTGTCAATCTACTATTGCTTTCTTCAGCAGGCTGATCATCGTTTCGTATCGGTGTTCCATCTGGTCTGATCCCGCCGCTCCACTGCTAAAGACAACAGCTTGCAAATTCGTCCGCAGCGTCGATCGCGACCTTGACGTTGTAGAACTTGGCAGGAGGTCGACGATCTCTTCGCCCGTTTTGGCATTTTCGTACTTGTGGTACAGAAACCCCTCACATGCCTGTCTACAATATAAGTGAGGTCTAAGGACCAAAAAATGATCGAGTCGCGACTGCGAAGCGGTTAGCGAGACGAGAAACAAGTGCCACCCAAGTCGACCTTACCTAGGTATTGAGCTTTAGTTCATCACACGCAAGTTGAACATACAGTCAATATTCTCAATTCAACATAGAAGGTCAATACAAATGATCAAAAACATGAAGGAGTGGGGAGGGCGAGATTACAAAATTAATCTAGCTAATCGTATCAAGTTGTCTGGGCCCTGGATGTCAAGGCCGTCAGTTGCGCGGAGGAGAGGGAAAAAACAAGACGGACATAAACGACAAGTCTAGTAAGAGTCTGAAGCCTTGACCGGGTAGAGGTAGGCGTTGGGAAAGTGCGCCTTGATACACTCGTCAAATAGCCAGTAGAAGGGCGTGGCGTACGAGACATCGGTGGAATCTCCCTTGCCGGCACCACCAGTAAGGAGGCCGACGATACGTCCCTCGCCGTCAGCGATGATGGAGCCGGAATCACCCGGGGCGGAGAAGGCGGAGCAGGGGCCGAACGTGGGGCCGTGTTTGATACTGTACGGGTAGATGGGCAGCTCCATGGACGTCCTGTGAGTGCCGTCCTCGAAGTATTCGCGGACGAAAGACATGATGCCGGTAGCGCGACCGATGGTCACGCCCGTCCTGTTACCGTTCTTGAAAACTATGAGACACTCTTCGCCGTTCGCGTCGACCATTGTTGGGTTGCGCAGCTCGTTGTCCTTCATGACGTCCCGAAGCTGCAAGATGCGGTCATGCGGACAATTGGAGAGGGCTTGGTCCTTGGGGTTGGGGAACATCTTCCGCATAAAGTCGAAAGCCGAAATCTTGGTGCCTGGATATAATAGTTAGACTAGACAACCCTAGTGAGATAGATCGAAACCTACCTAGATCGATCACATTGCCCTTGAAGCCCTCCCAGTCGATCCTCTCGTCGTGGAGCTCGATGAGAGCCCAGTCCTCAGTGAAGCGTTTGGGGCCGGTACCGACGGAAATAGGAGGGGAGAGGGCGATATGGCCCAGGGCGCGCCGGCTCTCTGCGCTCCAGTGCTTCGTGAACTCACTATGAAACTCGTCTAGGGTGTCGATTCCCTCCTCCGCTTCCTTCAACAGACCCTTCAAGATAATCCTCTTCCGCTCGTCGCCGATGTCGTGGGCCTCGCCGGCCTCCACCTCCAAACTCTCAAGCTGGTCTTTGTAGTCGTCGACATCAAAGTTGTTGGACCAGATCCCGTCCATGATGGATTCGAGTACTTCCTGGAATGCTTTGCTGCCGAGGAGGAGGACATGACGAGCGGTCAGTCTGGCCTTCTTGTGTGGGTAGAGCTCGTTATCCCCTGTATGCGGCGGAATAACGACATGCCGGGCCGTAAGGACGAAAACGCTCTTGCTTTCGCCGCCTTCGCAGATGTAGATACCTCCAGTGCCCTCACAGTGAGGAGTGGTTCGGGCAGCGATATGCAGACCGAGTGTGGGAGTGAGTGGAGTGCGCATTTCGGCGGATGACTTGACATAGGGCGATGATGCGATTCTGCGGACGTAGTAATCCAAGAGCTGCGGACCAGCCGACCGGGTGAAGAGCGACTCCCGGAACGCGACCTCGACGTCATTGAGCTCAAACCCTTCAAGAAGTTTCTTGCAACCGACGGCCGTGACCTCAGCGTCCTTGCGGGAGAGAGAGTCGGGCTTTACGCCCACCCAAAGAAAAACGGGACCGGGGATCTCGCCAACCTCGGCGAAGCGGGTAACGTCGATAGACGTCCACTTTAGGTTAACAGAATCAAGGTACTCAAGGACCTGTGGGCCTAGTTCGTCCCACACGTCTGCGATTGGGTGTTTGCAAATTGGCCTAGCCTCCTTCGGGACCCCCCAAGAACGGGGCCTCTTCCACCGTGCCCCCGTATGGTAGACTGAGATGGGTGTGGAGGGCAAGCCATTGTAGTCAGCGCGAGTCTCAAAATCGGAGTCGGAGAGCCGGGGAATATGACGGACAACATTGTCTGCGACGTCCTCAGAAGCCATGGTGGTAGGAGATTTAGGGCTAGGGGGTTCTACCCCTCTTCATAATACTTTGTCAAACTTCACTCATCAGCATCTTGGAGACTTTCCGACAAAATATTCCTAAACAATCATCCACCGAAACAGAATTAATATAATGCATCTGGATACGCCACGGCGGCTCAAGCAATCCATGAGACGGAGCAAATTATAAGAGATGTAATATATCAGCAAAGCAAGCCGTCAGCGCTCAAGATTGGCGCAGAGCTTAAAAATCCTCATCTAACGAGCTAGCGTATCATGTGGGTCAACAGGCGGAAGGAAACACCTCGACGAAATCGCTCACAAAATCCTGCTAGACGTTGCTCCATGTCTTCGGGTCGTGTAATTGATGTGAGCTTTTGCGTAATCCGACACCCGCTTCTCGAAAAAGTTGGTCTTGCCTTGTATCGAGATCATGTCCATGAAGTCGAACGGGTTCTTGGCGTCATATACTTTTTTGTTCCCGAGCGATACGAGCAGTCGGTCTGCGACGAATTCGATGTATTGACGCATAAGGTGAGCATTCATCCCGATCAGATCCACTGGCAAGGCGTCTTCGAGCAACGATAAACATACATGACGATACTGAGAACAACTTCAACGACATACCGGTCAAAAACTCCTGCTCGATCTTAACCGCCTCCATGATGATGCGCTCAACGACATTCGGATGAGGACGTCGCTTGAGGTGGCTGAATAGCAAGCACGCAAAATCGGTATGCATCCCCTCATCGCGACTTATGAGTTCATTGGAGTATGTGAGACCAGGCATAAGCCCGCGCTTCTTCAACCAAAAAATGGACGCGAATGACCCGGAGAAGAAGATGCCTTCGACAGCTGCAAAGGCGACGAGTCGTTCGGCAAACGTCGAACGTTGGTCAGAGATCCACCTGAGAGCCCAGTCGGCTTTACGCTTGATACAGGGAATGGTTTCGACTGCGTCGAAGAGATATTCGCGTTGCATTGGATCCTTGATGTACGTGTCAATGAGAAGAGAGTATGTCTCGGAGTGGATGTTCTCCATCATGATTTGGAAACCGTAGAAGCAGCGTGCTTCTGCAGCTTGGACTTCGTTTGAGAAACGCTCGACGAGGTTTTCATTTATGATGCCGTCAGAGGCAGCGAAGAAGGCAAGAATATGAGAGATAAAATGACGTTCGTTATTGTTAAGACGGTTGTTCCAATCACGGATATCATTTGAGAGGTCTATTTCCTCCGCGGTCCAGAAGCACGCTTCAGCTTTCTTATACATTTGCCAGATCTAAGAAGACGGTGAGTAGCGAAAAAGTGAACTTTTGGATGACATACCTCATGATATTGTATGGGAAAGAGAACGAAACGCCGCTTAGAATGTTTCAATAGTGGTTCTTCACCTAGATAACCCATTAATTGGATGGGTGACAGGTGTTCCGGAGCAGCACACGTACACTCGGGCAAATCGACATCACCTACGAACTGGACACGAAGAGGGTGTATATCATCTAGACTCGCTTCTAGACTGAGGGACTTGAGAGATGAGGGATACATGTTGATGTCGCCCATTACATGGTCCGATTCAGAACCACTCGACAACATTGCAATTACCTATCGGATATGTTTGTCCGTGAATAAAATACGGCCGGCGTTACACACTTATTTGTTGGGTCCAGGATTGCGATTGGGTATGTGAGTTGAGGTGTGAGTTGAGGTGTTGGGAGAGGGGCAGCAAATGGAAGCAGCGGAGCCGGCCGGAGCGCTGATGTCAGGGGTCTGACTCATACCATTTGTGGCTGTACGGTACAACTCATCAGCATGCATGTACCCCTCCAGAACGGCATAACCCCCTGCGCGAGTTTGAAAGTGAAAAATATGATACAACAGGACACGGTGATATGGTAGGCGATGATGTACAATTGAGCCATGAACTGCAGCTGTGAATGTGATCTTTTTTTGTTCTTGCTGGGCGACGAGAGAAGTTGGGCTGGGTGGAGACTGGGAGCCTCTATTGGATTCGAACGCTTTTCCGCTTCCGTCTCCTCAGCGCTGGGTGTTGGTTTGACGGAGGGGCTGCTGGAGGTGGCTCCTCTGGGCGGAAGAACTCAGTTTGAGCAAGAGAGTCCAGGACGGTAGCGACAAGGTAACGGCCGAGGACCCCCACCACAGCTCCCGTGATGCATGCCACAGCGCAGAACACGTAGAAGGGGTATAACGCGACCACAACCCAACGGATGAGAGAAAGCGGGGATAACAGTAGGACGTTCAGCGCAATATCCATCATGAGGATGACGGGTGAAAGGATCGTGTAGGCCACGGGCAAGATGAGATATAACGGGGCAGCCAATGTGAGAAGGAGGCGGAGACCGAGGCGGAACAACGAAGATGACCCGGATAAGACTGCCTGGAGAAGTGGGAGGACCAACATGATTGGAGGTTCAGCCATTGTTGGGGAAGAGATGGCCTCGTTCGCGACAGCACCGTTGGCGGTTAAGGTCGACATAACGGATACAATGTTTTACTGGTTCATCCGGGAAAGAAGAGACATCAGCCCGCGTATGGAGCACGAGACAGTGAATTCAGAGCACTAACCACGGACACAGAATGTCTTGCGTTGATCCCACCGCGCAGCACTCGGCTTCCTGCTTGACGGGAATGAACTGGCGGGCGTTCCGGAAGACGGAGCTGTCGAACGGAACCAATTCTCGCTAATGATCGCCATCACGTGCCAGTCATAAACGATGATTGCACTAGTTTACTGGGGAGCGCCGCCTGCGGGGGCTGCCACCTTGCTTGCGTATGATCCAGAGTATTATTTACATGGCAGCGTAGAACGATATGGAGCGGAACAGCAATTGGAATCACATGAAGAGCCATTCTCTTATGGCACCTCCCTCCTTGTGACCTTCACTTCCGAAAGAATACATCTCGTTTACCCAAAACACCAAGGACCTTCCGAAGGTTGTTTGATGATACTCTCGGATGAGGAATCGATCGAGCGAAATATGTGCCCTGTCGGTAGTGAAGAAGAAACGATTAGTCAAGCAGCGGCTAGATCACGAACCCAGCATTAACACTTCTTTGTTGCAACTCATTCAGAGCTGCCTGCGCAGTCCTGAAACATGAGATATTGATATCTCGAGGCAAAACACGGACAACGTTTGCTGTCAATATCAACACAGGTGACGAAAGTCCACAGACGAAATTCGCACCGCAAATGTGGTCCATGTGGACGCGTTCAGTCTCTGTTCATGGACTGTCTACCCGTATCATTTGGGCTCGTATTAGACATTCGTTATAGCGACGTGTGCACAAGAGAAAGCTCGTCGACGATTGGGTGGGTTCCGTGAGTCTCGGCCAGTCGGAGGTTTCAGTCATGGCGAGGAGGTCGCAGGGGGAAAAAAAGAACAAGCTCCTTTAATCGTCACATGTGATGTCATCAGTCGCATTTGGTCGACTTCGACATCGTTTCAATAGCGAACCGTAGAGAAGCCAACGGATGTGATGAACAGCAAAATTTGGATTCTGAATGACGACATCAAGGACGAAATACTGTAATACACGACGAGTCTATACTAATCACGCTGAGTCTCCAAACATGACCTTACATAATTGAATCACGTGAACAAGTCACGTGAAGGTGATAAAGTCCAACCAACATGACCTTGCAAGCAAGGTAAAGTGATTTCTACAGTCCCAACATTGGTCTACCATAGTATGCTCATTGTTAGATCTACTTACAACGAAGACTGGGAGCAAGCGTGGGCGAAGAACACAGTTGGCGAAAAACTGGCATATCTCAAGACGTCAACAACAACAGAGACGATTGCACCCCCAGAAGTTAAGCGGTCAAAAAAACC
Source organism: Chalciporus piperatus (assembly GCA_038093975.1). Classification (NCBI taxonomy): domain Eukaryota; kingdom Fungi; phylum Basidiomycota; class Agaricomycetes; order Boletales; family Boletaceae; genus Chalciporus; species Chalciporus piperatus. Next base: position 46,057 of record JBBPTG010000134.1, read on the forward strand.
GCTATCAGAGACTTAGTTGAGCCGTCTGGACTCCGCAAGTGTTGAAGTACCAGTCGGAAGTAACTACTCTAAGACCGGTTGACCTTGGCACACGTCCTTACCAGCTGCCATTGGCGTATCGAGATGCCTTCGAGTGTAAAAGTCTAAGGAACACCCACGAAAGTGACGCCGACTATGCTCGAGTGATAGATCACACGGGAATGAAGGGACGACGCCAGAGTGTATTCCACCCTCAAACAACGCGCAGGGGAGGAATCTAATCTGTTGGAGAATCAAAAAATTGAACCGGCAACGAAAAGGATTCCTACCTAGGGTAAAGACATAAATAGCGTTTGACCTACTTCAACTTGGAGAATAATTTTGGTCCGGTACAAGCCTAAAGTGGAGGTGAGGCTATGATAGGGACAACGAGAAGCACCGAACATACTTCAACGCAGTGCATCATGCTACACATTTCAGGTTCAGCAACTAACCATACTGAGAGAACGAACTACATACTGGACTTGAGACAAACGAGCGGACCGAAGGCAGGTTAATTTAGTTGCTTGGTAGAAAAGTTTACAAGGACGTACAGCTGTTCGAAATACACATCAGTTGTTGATAGTCAGGAAACATACGGCCGACTTACAGTTCCTCCACGCAGTCTTCACCCTTGTAACCCTGTCCTGCAGAGACCTTCTCTTGACAGTGCTCAAAGTGCCGTGCTAGGGGTGCGCATTTGGCTGAGGCTTTGCATTCCTCCCGGATTATTGGGTGCAACTGAGAAGTCAAGTTGTGAATTACACAAGGACAAAAATTGGCGTAGGGCTCACATCTTCTGGCTCCTCGGCTTCTGGCTCCGGTTGTTCGACCTCTTCGACATTCGCAGATTCTGGCTCTGGCTCTGTCTCTGCAGGCGCGTCGGCGTGTACGACGGTAAGGAAGGACGAGAAAAACGACGAGAGACTCATGGACGCGAGGTGCAGTTCTATTTGGCGTACAGGCCACTTTTACACTTCTATTCGCCTTCGCGAGTTTACGGGTCCAACTCTTTTGAGTGCCGATTGAAACTAGACCAGTTTTAATCTCCGCGAGCATAGTGGTTTTCCTCTGGCAAACGTCAGGCACCCTAACTATAAACCGTATCGACGGTTTTCTTTGGGGGGGGGGCGTGCAGCTCGTGTGCTGGACGAGGCGTTGTGTCCTCTCCCAATCATGTTCACTTCGTCAATGAATACCCGTCATACCATGATCCTGCCTATTACCCGCAGTTCGCGGGCTGTTGCTTTGATTTGGTTCCGCAATGCCCTTTCCTCCCATCTCTTCGTTTGTTCTCGGTGTCCTTGTTTTGTCGGTCATATCTTTTATGATGGGGTTGGCATTTATGTTCGTGAAGGCAATAGTTTCGTCTCTCTCCGTGCAATAAATTGAAAGTGCATCATTCACTCATTGTTCAGTACTCAGAATCATTCAATCTAACAAATCATGGTCCGTTCCATTGGTGAGTTTCCACGCTGGTTCTCCTAGTATCCAGTTGAGCTTTATGAGCTACACCTGTCTGCCCTCACGCTTGAGAGTCGAGAGTGCGGTCTGCTCGCTTACTGCATTTGCTGTAGAAGAGCGTACAAGGGGGAAAAGAAGAAAAATGGGGTGTGGAGTCTCGTGTTCGGTTATCTGGTATGTCTCATCAGGATCTTCTTCATGAAGCGCTGGCCCCGAGTGATGGTCCCCTGATCGACAACAATGACGACATGCCAGTGGAAGTGGGGGAAGATGACTTGTAATGTAATGGCTGCCCCACCTGTTTCTCTTCTTGGTGCAGATAAACGATAAAACTCGTACTTCGTCTGGACAATGTGACTTGAGTCGACAAATTCTTGGAGCATGGGACCGCCCGCGCCGCTATGATTAACATTAAGCTTGATCACGATTCCAAATTCCAATGACGATCATCATATCTGCGGATTGTCTGCGGATCCTTGTGCGGACCGTTATCTTCAACTGTCGCCGGTGCCAGTGTTTATCGAACAGCCCTGGGCCTGACACAATCACCACTACGCGTTCACATGCCAGCTGAGTTGTGTGCCAGACCGCTTGTGCTAGGACTATGATAACCTAAAAATATCCTTATCGTGCACACGGAGGAAACTCGACTGAGCCAGTGGCCCCCTCAAAGAAGGTGAGCTTCTCGACACTCTTAGGATTTTTTTCTCAGAATCATGCAATGGTATTTAAACACGACCAGGGCACACTGAAGGGGAGTTCTTCTGGACTGTCCGTGCATTCTAGTCCGTCTCGTAGCTCGCGGTTTCTCCGAGACAAACCACTGGCAGGACAGACCACTCCTCTATCTTATCGCCCGGCAAGGACTCCAGCTTTGACATTCTAGCGCACCTGACACTATCTCCCGTTCCGGATACAGATATTGGGACTAGATAAAACTCGGACTGCCGTGGTTTACTATCCCCCCATCCACTCTCTCGCCCCAAGATGGACACAGCTATCCACGAGAGAGGCCCCGTTCACGACTACGATCGACCCCCTTCTGACTCGGACGTGAAGGAGAAATCGAGCGTGGAGGCAGATATCGTCTCTGTCGAACAGCAAGAGAGTATCGACTTTCCTCAAGCTATCAACACAGATGACCCCTTCCCCATTGATCCTGACGCTCCAGTTGAGGAGAGGCAGTTTACGATCCGTGCAACCGTTGTTGGTTGTGGTCTCGGTGCCATCATTGCAGCCAGTAACGTATATCTTGGATTGAAGGTCTGAACTCCTTAGAATGCAACGCAATTCTTTTGATCTAATATCCTCTCACTGACAGACTGGTTGGACCTTTGGCGCTTCTCTCTTCGGTGCAATCTTCGGCTTCGCTATTTTGAAACCGCTGTCCAAATCCTTCCCCTCTTGGCTCGGAGGTGGTTATTTCGGTCCCAAGGAGAACAATGTAGCGCAAGCAGCTGCGACCGCAGCTGGATCCCTTGGGTTGCTCTTCACCTCCGGTTTCCCGGCCGCTTATCAACTTGGATTGCTCCAGTCCACTCCAAGCCAAGACATCGGCCGTCTCATCACATTCACGATTTGCTGCGCATTCTTTGGGATTGCCTTTTCCGTCACGCTTCGCAAATTCTATATCCTCAAGCTCAAGCTCGTCTTCCCGTCCGGCGTAGCTGCTGCCTACACTATTCAATCCTTGCATGTCGGGAAGAATGCAGCGCTGGAGGCAGGCAAAAAGACGAAAGCACTTTTCATTTCTTTCTGTCTTGCAATCATGCTCCGAGTGGTCAGCGAGTATGCCCCCGGGATTCTATGGGACTGGCATATTTTCTATACGCTGAACAGAATTGGCTGGACTTCCGCCATCGCTGTAGAGAGCTGGGTTAGTGCAAATTTTGAATTTCGCACTTTTTTCTCGTGTAAACTGACATCCATTTGATAGGGATGGATTTGGGAATGGACCCCAGCCTTCATTGGCGTGGGGATGTTGACGGGTCTAAATGCTTCCTTCAGTTTCCTGGGTGGTGTAGGTGTTTCGTACCACTTTACTTATCACTGAATGATAACCAACCCCCGCTTTTAGAGTGTTATGGCATGGGGTGTCATTGGGCCCATTATTGTCAGTCAAGGAATTGTGAGTATCCATGCACCGCATCGTCTATTCCCTGTCTTATGATTGCGTAGGCTTTTGGTATTGCTGCGAACCCCAACGTTCCCGGTTACATGAATTACTTTGCTATGTAAGTCGCTTTCCGAGGCCGATTGTTCACATGTTCACATTTCCATCAGGACGCTTGACGATCCAATCAATGCCCCCTCGCCTCGTTACTGGATGGTAAGCATCGTCATATGGTGGTGTCGCTTCACCTGACCAAATCGACGATATTTAGGTTTGGCCCGGAACCATGATGTTGCTCTGTTCCAGTTTTGCCGAGGTAGCGTGTAATGGGAGGTCTATCTACATGGCTCTTCGGGGGATGGTCACCACCCTCACCGAGAAGTTCCAGAAGCGTTCCTTCGATGGGGTAAAGGAGAAGGACGAATTCTTCGACCCCGTCCCAGAGCACGAACAAGTGCCTCTATGGTTGTGGGGCTCAGTACTCGTCGCAAGCATCATCCTCAGCTGTGTGGTTATGGGCGTTCAATTCGGTCAAAACGTCGGCATTACACTACTCGGTAAGGGATACTTGAGCCCTGGTTCGCTGTTCATTTACTCATCGCATTTCCAGCCATCGTATTCTCTTTCATCTTCAGTTTCATTGGGTCAGAGAGTTGTGGGCGCACGAACATCACCCCAGTCACCGCAATCGGTAAGTTTGCTTTTTCACTCGTTGTGTTATAGACACCCTAACTGTGAGATAGGTAATGCGTCTCAACTCGTTTTCGGCGGTATCGGCAAGGGAAGCGGTTACCAACCCAAACGAAATGAGCTTCTTAACTTGCTTTCGGGAATGTTGGCGCTCGGTGCCTCAGAGCAAGGTATGCGCTACGTTCGTCCATACGAGATTTGACGCTCATTCTTCACGAAAGCCGCCGACATGATTGTGGATCTGAAGGCTGCCCATCTTTTGCGCTCCTCACCGAGAGCCGTTTTCTATGCGCAGCTATGTGGTGCCGTCGTATCCGTGTTCATGTCTGTCGGGGTCTATGTCGTGTTCTCCGCGGCATATCCTTGTATCAACAGTCTTGCCTTCGATACGTGCAACTTCCCAATCCCTGATGTCCAGTCCTGGAGGGTAAGTCCTTAAATGAGCCATCCTGACTCGATTATTAACGCAGATGATAGGCTGTTGCAACTGCCGTGTCTGCGGCAACGTTGCCTATCCCACACACCTCTGGTTTCGCCGCAATCGGGCTCGGAGTTGCGTCTTTCGCGACAGTCGTGGCAAAGTATACCATCATACCCCCCAAATACCACAACATGATCCCGTGCGTATCCCATGATGACCTGGGTTTCGTAATGCTCACCTCTACCCGGGAACAGGAACTTCAATGCTATGGGAATTGCGTTCATCATGAGTAGGTCTCTCGAACTCCAAGACTCGATGTGTTACTGACGCGTATATGCAGATGTCAGCACATACCCCTTGGCCATGTGCTTCGGATCAGTCATCGCGTTTTTCTGGAGAAGAATGTGAGTTCGCTGCCGGTCTGAGGTAAAATATGCCCTAACGCTGAGATCACCCCATCCGATAGGTCCTTCAAAAACTACCAGTTGTACTGCTTCGCAATTGCCACCGGCTTCATCGCTGGAGAGGGACTTGGTGGGATCTTCAATGCCATTTTGACTATCGCGGGTGTTTCGGGAGCTACGTACGGGACTGCGGCTGGTTGCCCTGGTGGTGTGTACTGTGGTTAAGAGGGGTTTGGGGCGTTTAATACCCTGCGATGATTTTCGATTTTCATGAATGATTAGAACAATACTTAGATACGTTTGTATAACCAGTTACGAATCTTCTTATAACATCAATTTTGGCGCAAAACGTGTTGGGTGCTATTGGGTTGCTACAGGAGTAAGGGGCTGTGTGACATCATGTGCCCACAACGCTAGCACGCGCACGCCGCAATAACGACGCTACTCAGCGACGTTCTAACCCAGACCACGACTTTGATGTTCAATCGCTTGAATCAAGTCCGCACTGCTTTAGTCTCACTCGCCACGAAAGGATTATCAAGCCCAGGGGTCGACGTTTCGCACTATCGCTCCGCAATGACCTCAGGTATGCAGGACCGTTAGTTGGACGGCTGCCCTATCTCAAAGATAAATGTGATAGCATCGCAGAAGCCTGAAATCGCCACGTTCGCATCTGGTTGTTTCTGGGGAGTGGAGCATATCTTCCTGAAACATTATCCACCCACCGAGAACAAGGGAATCTTGAAGACCGCCGTCGGGTATACAGGAGGCAAAGAGTCATCGCTCAATCCAAGTTACTCGGAAGTGTGTACCGGAAAGACGAACCACGCGGAGGCGCTGAGAATCGAGTTCGATCCGACTATCGTCTCGTACGACGAACTCGTCGGTGGGAACCTTGTTGTTGTCGTCGCATCCACTGCATCGAGCTGATTTGGATACGTCTCAGAGTTCTTCTATCGCACGCATGATCCGACGACGTTGAACAGCCAGGGAGCAGACAGTGGCACTCGTACGTGCTTGATTTCGTTCCAAAATGCGGTGCCCTGAAATAGGCTTTTAGAATATCGATCCATGATCTTCACCCACAGCGCCGAGCAGGAAAGCATCGCGAAACGTGTTACGGAGGAGGTTCAAGCAAAGCATTTTACACCCAAAGGGAAGAGAATTAGGTTGTCGAAGGGGGACCTTGGTGGGATGCAGAAGAGTACCACCAACTGTATCTCTTCAAGAACCCGACAGGATACCAGTGTCCGACTCACAGATTGCACTGGTGAAAGATTCTTACATCTAGTACAGGATATACTTCTTTCCAAGAGTCATGTATGAGATGGAGATGGATTGTACACATGTATTGGTAGCAAGTAGGAAATTTCGACTAATTCAACCACAAAGAACGCCATCAGAGGAATGAAAAGCCCGTCCCTTTACAATGTAACAAGGAGAGTGGTGCCGAACGGGCGATGTCAAAGCGAACCCATCGTTGAAACGAGGGTAAGCTCAACTCTCTGCACCGTCGTTTCTCTTCATTGGCGTTTTTGATTGTGGAAGAATCGAAGGAATCAACACCGCAAAAGACCAACCTTATAGTCTGTACGCGTGGGAACAGATTACATGTACACCCCTGTCAACGATCGATCTTTGAACTTTGAACGTTAACCTTCAGCGCGTTCAAGTTGAATGCCAAAGGTACAACTGATACCGCTGGCAACAATGTTCCGAGCTCGGGGGGTGGGGGGGGAGCTACGCGGAAGTCATGAACGGTGTACTGATATTACCCAAGGTATTTTAGGATCACATTTTCCTGGTTATCCGGCTGATATTCGCATCCACATCAGACAAAAACCTGGATGCAAAATCGGTGGGGCTCGCATCCGACCAAGGATTTGAGAACGTGATATGTGTACGCCCGTTTGTTTGCTTGAGTCCGAGGCAGGTTAACACTTCCTGCCTATTAATAATTTATCTGCTTATATAACGACATATGTAAGTTACGTGGAAGCAAGCTTCCCCCATGAGACTTGAAATAACTCGAATAGCGACATCGACATGCAAGCGGGGTGCAAAGTACCGGAGAACAACCCAGTCCACTCGTTTCTGGCCAAATGTGACCCCAAGGCGGAGATATATGTCACACACATCGACGACTCTGCCAATGCATACAACCGAAAGTAGGTCGAATCCGAGTTCTTGCGCTCTTTGAGAGTCAGTCCTGACGATGTCCCAGACTTCACTTTCTGATGCAGCTGGGGATGAACCTGGTCTGGTCATCCCTACTTCTCCGACGTGCTTACGGGGGATTAGCTCGTTATGGTGTCTGGTTCGTCGTTGGCAAGCTCATGCCTAAATGGGGCGCGAGTGCTCCGAGCTTCAGCTGGGGACTCCTCGGAAATCTTTTCTTGGACCTGTTCATCTTCCTTGTTCTGGTTCCCCTCGTACGCGAATTCGCCAGCGGTGTCGCCGTGATGCGCTGGCATCACGGGTTCCCCAAGGAGGAAGTTATCTTCCGCAAACCAAGCCAGTCAACCATTGGAAGTGTCGTCTCAGAGGCACCGGAGAAGAGGGATGCAGTCATGAAGGACCTTCTTCGTCGCGCCGTTGACCCTGAGGAGATGAAGACCGCATCGTTTGGTTTGCCATGGGAAGAGTGGGTGTATGACTACAAGGTTATGGCGGCCGCCTGCGAAATGGACAAGAAAGGCGTTATTATCGCGAAGACATGGGAGTTGTGTGTTTGGATGAAGATGAAGGATGGATGGAGTGCCATCGAACAGGGCAAGGAACACGATGTCCAAAACCAGGTAGGCATGATGGAGAAGCTCAGGGTAAGTTGGTGCAATGACAGAATTACCTTCGTCACTCACGATACACCGTACACTTAGGATCGACTACGAGCTATGGGCAAGATGCATGTTTTCAACCAGATGATGGAGGTCATTCAGGTGAAAACCATGTCAAAGGAAGGAACGCCGTTGCCAGTAACGGAAGATGTCGATGCGATTATTGCCGACATATTCAAGCGCAATGATGTGGATTTCGAGAAGCTGACGAGCGAGCTCTCTACTCCCCCCGCTCGTTTCGCCAACGTTTCAAAGAAGAATGATTGACTGGAAACATGGTATGCTACGGGACAGATATTCACACCCAATTACTCAACAATATCTTCGCCAGGGGCACCGGTCATCATACTTAGGAACCGTGTGTATGCTATCTTGCTGTTTTGATGTTTCGTGGAGTACTTCTTGATCTTTGGTCCGTCGGGCCGAGAGTCCCATGCGGGTGACGAACTTGGCAGAGATATGCAGTTGCTTGAGTTGAGGTGTGCTTCGCTGTTGATCTCTCCTGATACCTTATGACCATTGGCGTTATCTCTCAGTTGCCGTAATAGCCTTGTTTTGGCCAAACTGTCTTCTCACGCAGACGGTTGTGGACTATCTACGTGCTGTTATCTACTCCGTGACCTTCTTTCCCTTACCGTGGAGTAGCGCCGTTCCACGTATAAGAATGGCTATCGTATGCGGGTTTGAGCATAACCCATCACACACATGCGCCGCGTCTCTTCCAACGCAGCCTCAGCAGACAGCAGCGAGCCAGAGAAGCAGGATCACCTGCCACGAAGCCATGGACATGCACTGGCCAAGAAAGAGGTTGATACTGGTGCTCAGATAGTTGCTGGCTTGTCAGAGGACTTGGATCCCGCCGAAGCAGTGCGCGTTCGGTGAGTGGAATAATTTTGATTGTTGTCACTTTCTCATAGGACATTCAGGAAGAAGATCGATTACCATATTATGCCAATGATGTGCAGTGCGTTCTCTGCTTCATAGCTGAAAGTGATCGTCACTCACCAACCCATCATGCAGCTCTTTACTGGTGTGTGGTGTTGTCGCTCCTTGCGCGGGTGCTAAATCTATTGGTGGGATAAGGGTTCAGTTTATGGATAAAACCACCCTTGGTAGTTCAGCCATCCTTGGCATCCAGTGAGATTCTCGCCCTGTTTGGTCTGGAGCTTCTCTAACAAGTGACAGGCAAGGCACACATCTCACGACGAACCAGTGCGTACAAATGAAGCTTCTGTTGCTATGGGCTCGACTTATAAACGTCACTCCACAGGTACAATTGGTACTGTTCATTCTCAAGTCATCGCTTGCCTCCTGCTGACGATCATCCTATCAGGCTCGGCACGATTTTCTACATCAGTTATTTCCTATTTGAATACCCCCAGAATCTCGCCCTTCAGCGGTTCCCCGTCGGAAGATGGATGAGGCAGGTGTCATATGATCACTGCGTCACCCCACACTGACCCCTTTTGAATCATAGTCTGAATATCTTCGTTTGGGGAATCGCTTTGATCTGCCAAGCCGCGTGCAAAAACTTCGCAGGACTGTTCGTGTGCCGACTCTTCCTTGGCATGTGTGAGGGATCCATCACTGCGGGTTTCATGATCGTCAGTTCGATGTTCTATACCCGTAACGAGCAAACATTACGAGTTGGGTATTGGTGTGAGTATGCTTCGTCCTCTCGCATTACCATGCTAATAAGATTTAGTCTTGATGAATGGAACAGGTAAACCGGTTCCATTGGTCCAGGATGGTGCTGACTTGCACCCCAGCACAAATTTTGAGCGGATTTATCAGCTTTGGGTCCTTGCACATTCATACCGCAGGATTCGCGCCTTGGCAATGGTGAGGCTCGGTCACTGTGACATCTGGATATGTACTGACTGCCTTGGAGGTTGATGGTCATCACGGGACTCATCACGCTCATCATGGCGGTGACTTATTGGTATTGCTGACTTATAGGTCTGTGACTTTGGCTTATCTCCCTCCTATAGGTTCCTCTTTCCCGATTCTCCCACCACCGCGTGGTTCCTCACGCCGAGCGAGCGTGTGACAGCTGTTCTGAGGCTAAAGGTCGGAACATCACGACAAGTGTACAGCCAGCTAATTACTGAAGAACTCCCTAGGAGAACCAAACTGGTGTGGAGAACAAACACTTCAAGAAAGAACAGTCAGTACCCAAATGTCGACACCGAGTTGGTGCTGACGTTTGAGTCAAGGATGATAGAAGCCTTGTTGGATCCCAAGACATGGCTCTTCGCACTCTTCTCCGCGCTGAACAACGTCCCCAACTCGCTTACGAACCAGAGACAGATCATCATCTCTTCCTTTGGTTTCAGTTACCTCCAAACGACACTTCTTGGATGTGTCGATGGACTGATTGAAATTCTGACGATCTTCACTGGTGTAACGATCGCTGCCCGGATTTCGAACAGCCGTGCCTATGTCGGGGCGATATATGCCATTCCGACTTGGATTGGCGTGTTGATGATCGAGCTTTTGCCATGGACCAATCAGGTCGGACTGCTCTTCGGCATTTGGCTTGTGGATCTTGGAACCACTAATTTTGTCTTATCGTTGTCCTGGTTGACGAGCGTCACAGCCGGACACACCAAGAGGGTTCGTGGCCTTCGATTGCGACTTGCCGTGGCCATTCTTACAGATGATACAGGTGACCACGAACGCAATCATGCTTGGTGCGTATTGTGTTGGAAACTCGGTGGGCCCCTTCATGTGGCAGGCGAAGTATAAGCCAAGGTAAGCCCGTTTCAATCCTGCTCAGCTTTGTTTTCAAGCAAAGTTTTGTCCAGGAATCGTGTCCCTTGGGTCATCATCGGCATCTGTTACGTCATCTGCCCAGTTCTACTGCTCCTCCTTCGTTACATACTCAATCGAGAGAACAAGCGACGTGATGCTGAACCTGTCGAGGAGGATGAGGAATACTTTATCGAGAAGGAGATGGCGGACGGGACGATCGCGCAGGTGAAGGTGGACAAGGTACGGGCTTCGAATTTTATCGTACACGATCGAGGCAGGCTAACTACCTGACAGGAATTCATGGACTTGACGGACAGACAGAATCGGGATTTCAGATACGTTCTCTGAGGGTGGCGTTTATGTCGGTGAGTAAACGCGAACCGATTCCTGGAGGGTGTCGGGGAAGTTGATGCCGACAACCATGACGTAGCTTCCAATGAGGAGATGTAATATTATCGGACGGATGAAAGAATTGTACTTTTATAAGGTTGGGTTTTCCGGAGATGGTTTATCGATACCCTTTGCTGGATTCGAACTTGTGGATTCAGATAGCGAATAATGGGTCAGCTGCCCCGACCAGTGAAGCGTACCCCACCGTCTCTCGTTGCATTCTCTCACGAGGTAAACACGAGGAGAAACGAGTCAACAGCAGGCTACTAACACGTGGCACACACCTTAACCACACGAGTCAACAGGACCAGTGTGAACTGAACAAAATGTTGGCTGGCGAGCTACTTCAAATGGTGAGTGTAGCGGGGCTTGGAGTATCACCGCAAGACGTAGCTGATGATACCTCGCACTGCTACAGCTTCAAGCAATGCCTGGCCCTCCTCACTGGATCGTAAGATTCCTATTTTCCAATCCGTCGACTCCACCAAATGACATCGCCGATGGTGAACGTAGTTTCCGTGTCTCGATGGGCCGTATTCCAAGCAGCTTAACTCAAACTATGCCGCACCAGATTGGGAATTCCCTATCATACGCGAGATCATCTGCGAGCAAAAGGTACAGCTCGATGATATCGACAGCATCATCGGAATGTTCCGCGAAAAGCGCGAGCAGATCGCATCCTCAATCAAGGCCCATGAAGGGTTCGTAACGCGCATCCGCTGCCTGCCATCTGAGATCCTCGGCGAAATCTTTATGCAATGTTTGCCGCGCAGGAGGCCCTTCAATCCTGACGCGAAGACTGCGCCGCTTCTCCTGACAAGAATCTGTAAACGTTGGCGAGAAGTCGCCTTCGGTACGCCAAGGCTATGGTCCTCATTGGCTGTCAAGCAACTTGAATTGGCCCGCTGCCATGATTGGCTCAAGAATGCGAAGGACTGCCCGCTTTCGCTCGAGGTTAACGTGCATTCCCATCCCCGTGCTCCCAACTCAGGCCGGAGAAAGGCAGCCTTGGAATTCTTACAACAGTACACCAATCAGTTGATCAGCTTGACCGTCGGCGTTGATGAGGCCAGTACTCTGGACCTGTTGTTCGGGGACATCCCGAGACTGGAGCGCCTCTGCCTCGCTGGAAATACGGAGATGTTACGGGGCCACAAGCTATCAATCACTCAACCACAACCTCGCCTTCACACCCTTATCATCTGCTCTCCCGTTCTAGACATGGAGAATTTGTCACTCTTCGATCCAGGGTGGACGAACCTCACACACCTCGCAATGGTGCATAAAGCTGTCCAGTCCGAGTCTGATACACCCAATCCCATTTTCTTGCTCTTGCAGATGTGTCCCAACCTCGAGCACTTCATCTTTTCCCCTCTGCAACGTACCCACGCCTACAACTCAACATTACCTTCTTTCACGCACACCCACTCGAAACTCCGATCGCTAAAAATCGCTGAGGGTGATGTCGGCCGGGGAGATTTCCAGGGTCAGACACTGATGCTTCCCAACTTGTGCTATCTCGATATTCGTAACGACCTCAACTACTATATGCACATTCACTCTGAGGATGTTTTCATTCCAGAGCTCCCGCTGCAAGAAGGGAAGGGACATCGCATCTTGAATATCAAATTCGCAGTCATAGACTGCACCCTCCTCGAGATCCTCAACCCCGGTTGGACAGCTCTAACACACATCAGAGCAGACTTAAATGGCTGTGAAAATATCCTGATCTCCCTCAATGTTCTCCCCCTTTGTCCAAACCTCGAACATCTTGTCATCTTGTCGATGAAATTTGATGATGATGGCAACGATTTCTACTGCACCACCCTCGTCCCTATCACCCATCATGCACTCCGTTCGCTGACCATTGAAATCACTGGAGGTGACTATTACAGACTTCTAGAACTGTTCGATTTCCCCAGCTTGCGCCACTTCGAACTCTCCCTTCCAGACTCGGACTGGCCCCACACGTGTTTCAAGGCACTCTTGTCACGCTCAAACTGTCCACTAGAGACGCTGAAGATTGTGGGACCGAGGGTATCCGCAGAGGAGCGGGAGGAAATAGCTTCATTGATTCCTACCTTGAGACGTCTAGAACTGATTGACGGTACAGATACGGAGGTGCATCTCGCTGATGTGTCAGTTGATTCGTCTCAGGACTCGGATGATACTGGCAGTGCTGGTAGTAGCGTTGAGCCCCCTAGCTAGTCCCAGTTTGAATTCTTTGTAGTTGTAGACTTACACAACACTTCAAGTTTCAAGCTTCAAGTCGCATGGTCATTAGGAAGTAATTATGGAGCGCCGAATTGGGGAGTGACGTGACAGACTCTAATTAGTGACGCTTGGGACTCAGCTACACCAATTCCAACTCGATATCAAAGGTCTGTCCACAACCGCGAGGCTCATCTTTATATCCATTCACTACGGAGCGAACTTGACGACACTCAAAGATAATCTCCCCCCAAACACATACTCCCAGGCCCGGCCTACGATTGAGGGTCAAGTCTGACGACGGCGTTACGACGCGTAGTCCTGGTAGGCGGACCCAAGAACCAGGGTGAAGACAGTCGTTAGGTCGATACGTCCGTGGCTTGACTCAAGGAGTCGATTTGACCGAAGCTAGATCTGGGTTTATAGGTTCCACCGTATCTAAAAGTCGCACCAGATGCGAGTTCGGGATCAATACGAACTCCCTATTAGCCTCTTCACCTCATCCACCGCTGTTTTAACGATCGCATTGGGACTTTCGTGCTGTATCCAATGACTGCTCCCCTTCATAATCATGACCACATTTCGAATCTGCGGGTGATCAGGAATCATTTATGGAGGACAAACAATAGCTCAGTTCGGGGTGTGGTGGCATCGCGCCGAACAAATGCTTATATGGAAACGGCCTGATGTGCTATATTGAAATAGTAAGTTTCCTCGATCTGCGCAAGTCGTTCACGCCTTCGTAGCGTTATTTCACTTACCGCAAATACCTTCTTTGGCAGGTCTTCCTGCGCCATGTACATCGCGATCACCCTCGACACTGCATCCTGCCGGGATGCTCTTGCACGTGTGCTTCAGCGTGCCTCACGTTCTAGATCTCTCCCGAGAGATAGGTCTCGGGCGTCACCAGCACCTCATCGCTGAGAATGACTCCAGGATCGACCAGTACAACGGCAGTCTTTCCGGATTGAGGCGCTTCCAGGAGTGGCAGTAGCGCAAGCATGATGGTTCCTCCCAGGGAATGACCAATGATGACTCGTAGGTGAGTCCATTCGCGAAGCAAGTCGAGTGCAGATCTTGGGGGAACGTGATTAGATGGAAGTCGTCGGTGGGGCGGTTGCCGTGTCCGAGGTTAGGCGCCGTAACAAAGAAACCCGATCAGAGGTTTCCCATGTGCGAGAGGAACTGCAGTTCCCATGGATCAGCAATGCTCGCTTTGAGGCTGCGGGAGACCCCCACTGTGTAGCGGATGGTACAGGTGCCACTGTGGAGGGAGACGAACGTGTGGGGGTGAGTTGCTCTCTTTAAGAATCGAGGTTGGTCGGCCGTTCTATAGCTTGTGTCCGCATGTGATCAGTAATCCTGTCGACGTGGGATCGCGTCGGATAAATTGTTTTGATATCTTCCTTGTGGCACAAACAACACAGCGCGATTGACCCAGCCTGGCCAGATGACGCTGAGAGTCTGAAATATTCTGCAATAGTTGAGTCGTTGTGAAGAAGTAGGGAAAAACGGCGTCTCGACGGCTGACGAAGGGGAAACAGCCATTTACATTGTCATTTGTACAACGACAGAACGCCAGCTTTCGCGATCGGTGGGTTCGCGTCGTTTCCGGAATCTTCACCGTCAGAAGGCCCTTCATGACCAGTTGTGCGAGGATGACCAAGTCATAACAGAAGTTTGTTGGCGCCAGTAATACATTCTTGACTAATCTTACTATAGGGATGAAAGTCATATATGACAGATAAATCTTGTAACTGTAGTTGTCAGTCACCTTCGCTTCATCAGAGAAAGATTTCCAACGGGCTCAATATTTGAAGCTACGTCGTGGTGGTCACTGCTCTGGCACAAATGATTTCAAAACAGGTCTATTGGGTGGAGGGATGGGTATACGAAACAAACACGCAGCCCACAAAGGAGAACAACCGTGTCCATTCTAACCAACTACTGAAACTCTCAAACCCTAAGCATTGAGGTTGATAGGAGTGCAACCAACGTTGACGAGCCCGTTCTAAAACCAGGTTGAGCGCCGAATAATCTCAGTTTGGTTTACAAAAATACTTACAAATTGGTTCCCCGTGCAGCATACGGATTGTTGCTGAGCAGCGCAACCCTGACCGGTGCCAATGGCAGTGAGCGGCGAGCAGGTCGTCCCGACGAGACCCCCAGCACTCTGAGCTACTTGAAGGAGACTCAATACCCCGAGCAAGCCGCTGGCCTGGGAAACCTGAGTGACAGAAGCGTTAATCGAGTCCACGGACAGAGGGGATCGGTCCATGTACCGTCTGGACACTGTTGCAGCAGCTGATCGAGCCACCGCTGCACTGATCGCGTGCCTCAAGGTGAGAAGCAGAGGCGAGGAGTGCAAGGGGAAGGAGAGCGAAGACACGAGCGAACATGTTGATTGATAGAGGAAAGAGTTGAAGAAGAAAGCAGAGGATGGATTGTGAGCCTGGGGTTAGACGTCGCTCTGGCTGCTCTTTATACCTGGAGGACCCTGTGGTCTGGGTCGGTCCGACATTACGCAAAAATGTTCTGCATTTCAGAAAATCAGCCACAGGTCCTCAGCTGTACGTGTGTGACGGTGTGTCGTGAAAAATCACGGTCTAGCTCCGAGTCCGCGAGGACAACGACAAAGATGTGTCGGAATCGATCGTTCTGGACGTTGTTCAAGCGAGAAAAATATACATCTGCAAGGTGTCAAAATAACGTACTCATTCCACCACACTTTGGGAGGCTCTCATTGGCCAAGCAGACTGTAAGCGACTCCCAAAACGAGCTAAGCGGTCCAGCCGAGCTCATTGAGCGCTCAATGAGCGCTTAGGAAAAGCTGATGGCCCCTCGCAATGGTGCATAAAGCTGTCCAGTCCGAGTCTGATGCACCCAATCCCATTTTCTTGCTCTTGCAGATGTGTCCCAACCTCGAGCACCTCGTCTTTTCTAGCGTACGGGCGAAAACTCAGCGGGGTGTTAATAACTGGTTAAAAAAACACACGTCCAGGAGGGTTATTAACAGGCCAGTTAATAACACAGGTCACGTGATTTATTTGTATCACGTGACCCCATTAGATCGCTGTTTTTTCCAATTTTTTTTTCCATTCATTCAAATTTCAACAGGAGCTGCGGCAATTGAATGTTCTCTTACAATGACTATCTACCAATCCCAAGCGCTATCTGGATCGTTCGCCTCGTCAGCATCACTGCTATGTTTTTCGTCTGTCTCTTTTCCGCAGTCCGAAGCCCTACCATCCGCGAGGACCTGAGTCACCACCGCCGGTCTCAAGTCAACATCGCACTCCATGTCAAAGCAGGACTCCCGCTCCTGATCCTGGACATTGTCCGTCTCGTCAAGCCATGTCTCCGTGTCCCCTTCTTCAAACTCCTCTGTTCCATCCGCGTCTTCAGCCACCAAGTAACTGCCATCAGTTTTGTGACTGATTGTTGGCTCAGACTCGGAGGACCCTTTGTTCGATCTTGGGTTCAGAAGTGAATCAAGGTCGTAGAATGACATGGTTGGATGTTCTCGTGTACCAGTATGGTGCTATTGTACAGATGAATTAATGAAACGAATTGACAATATTGCTACTCACTTCGGGATTGTACATGTGCCCGATTTGAAAATTTTCATGGCTCAGGAAAGCGGCCAAGTGGCGCGGAGCAGTCAGACCAAACTCGGGCTATATTCTGGGCAGGATTTGCGGGACAATGGGAGCACATTGCAGCGAGTTAACGACGAACGAAGCCGCGATCGCTGGCAAGGACCTGCTCCGGCGGGTGGGACTATGTCACGTGACAGTTAATAACACCCTGATTGAACCCCCCGACCAGGCCCATGTTAATAACTGTTAATAACAAGTTATTAACCTGCTAAAAACAATCATGTTATTAACAAAACAGTTTTCGCCCGTACCCTAGTCTTTTCCCCTCTCCAAGATACCCACGCCTACAACTCAACGTTATCTTCTTTCGCGCTCACCCACTCGAAACTCCGATCGCTAAAAATCACTGTGGGTAGGTTCGGCTGGGGTCGTCGGACAAAGCTAATGCTCCCCAACTTGTGCTATCTCGATATTCGTAATAAACTCGACTACTATATGCACATTCACTCCGAGGATGAGTCTTCATCCCAGAGCTCCCGCTGCAAGAAGGGAAGGGACATCGCATCTTGAATATCAAATTCGCAGTCATAGACTGCACCCTCCTCGAGATCCTCAACCCCGGTTGGACAGCTCTAACACACATCAGAGCAGACTTAAATGGCTGTGAAAATATCCTGATCTCCCTCAATGTTCTCCCCCTTTGTCCAAACCTCGAACATCTTGTCATCTTGTCGATGAAATTTGATGATGATGGCAACGATTTCTACTGCACCACCCTCGTCCCTATCACCCATCATGCACTCCGTTCGCTGACCATTGAAATCACTGGAGATGACTGTCACGAACTTCTCGCACTGTTCATGGAGTTCCCTAGCTTGCGCCACTTCGACCTCTCCCTTCCAGCTGACTTGGAGTGGCCACACACAAGTTTCAAGGTATTCTTGTCAGACTCAAACGCTCCACTCGAGACGCTGAAGATCGTGGGACCGAGGATATCCACAGAGGATAGGGAGGAAATAGTTTCATTGGTACCTACCTTGAGACGTGTAGAACTTGTTGGCGGTACGGATACGGAGGTGCATCTCGTTGATGTGCCGGTTGATTCTTCTCAGTGGGAGTAGTAGTGATACCAGTACGTAATACTTGTACGTATCGCGACGTTGGATCTGGCAGTTACTTTCACTTTAACCGTCCTTGTGTATGTTCAATCGAAGACGCACGAATACACCCCAATTATCAATCGCTCTTGCTGGCAGATCCCCTTGGTTTGAACTCGGGCGACTCTTTACATTTCCCCCTTTGCGACCGTAGAGCGGACATGAGGTCACGACACCGACGTGGTTCTTCCGGCTAGACCTAAAATGATGAAAGCCTATGTAGTAATGTGCCTCATTGTACTAACCACATATAAGTACACCGTAAAACGGCCGAGACCGCGCACTGGGGTTGTGCGAAACATATTTTCGTGAGATCCCACGGACATTCACGGAATATCTGCCATAGGTCGTAATGACAATTTACGAAAATATCAGGACCTTCTCAGGGCAGATCTCAGCTGAAGCTCTAGTGTCGATATCGCATCAATATCGTACAGACATACAACGGACATCGTGAATTGGTACTGAATTGGTACCGCGAAGCCGAAATGTGATTTTTTCTAAGTCTCAAATTACTAAACAAAGTAAAGCTAAGTACTAAGTATGTACTCGTGTTTGTTTATACCTTGTCAAGTCTCTTCTTCGTTCCACTTCGACATCCCGCCCCAACACTCCTCAACGAACACTGAAGGAATTGCAAGAGATTCGAGCTTCCAAGCAGCAGATCCTGTGGTATGTTTATTCGTTTACCATTTCCATACTGACAGATTTTTTTCGTTCGACATTTCAGGTGCCTCCACCCACGACCATGACCAACCAGCGCTGTCTCTTGGACTCTCGTCCTCCATCACTTCCTCGTATACCTGGCTCATCTGCAGCTGCATCCCACACCACCCCCACTCCGTTCCCGCAACCACAAACCCGATAATCCCGCATCCTCGTCCCTCTCGACCCTAGTGGTATGCCGTGGATAGCTACCAGTACTTAGAACCCTTGTACATACCTTTGATTGGCATGCAATTCAACTATCTTTTACTACATCTCATTCCGAGTCCCAATTGCCTTGCTCGAGAGAATGTGTAACCTCGTCGCCCGAGGTATGAGATAGTAGTCGAACAAAATTTCAACAATATCATGCTGATGCTTTGCTGGAGAGCTCATTACAATATCAGTGACAGATATCTGTATGATATATGCACTCGATGACCGAGTGCTATCACGCAGAAGTTGTCAGTGCCATAAGCTCACGATATCGGGGTTATATCATTCAAAAAAAATATCGTAATGATATCGCGGTCGTCACACCGTGTAACCGAGTCTCTGTGCTGCAGTCTGCAGAATGTTCTCTTTCGCATCCTCGATGGCGTCCCAACAAGGGTTCGTTTCCCTCGAGATTTTTCGTGCGCAAGACGCATATTCCTCACGATGACTTTGCAATTGCAGTGCCAACTTTGTCGGGGATATCTTTTCGACGTCTCTCAAGGTTAGCCTCACAGCGGCCACCTTTTGGACCCATGTCTTTCCAGCCTTTGCGGGCCAGTATTTGATGGGGGTACTCGTTCAACTCAAGGGAACAGGTTTATACCGTTTGGCCTTACTACCCCTGACGTTGTGGTTTGCCTGGCGCGGAATTTTTGTCGACCTGTCCGGAGGCGACGTCTTGCAAGCTCAGGCGAACACCGTGATCGTTGTAAGTTGAATGCTAGTTTTCTCCTTTCGACACAGAAAAATGACATTCGATTACAGACTCAAATGACCTCCATTTCGATGCGTAATGTCATATGGGCATTTGCACGAGAGCCGTATCGACGAAGAGACGAAAGTGCTTCGCAGAAGCAGAACAAAACTGAAACGGGGTCGGAGAACATTTGGACGGCATTGTGGAATGCGTGGGACCTGATGTTGAATGTGCGCGGGATAGGATGGAATTGGGGGCGAGGTGTCGTCCTCCCGAAGCCCATCGTCAAAACAGGTTCTCGCGTCGCATTCGTGGCTTTGTCGTCTGCCCGGTTGATCATTCACGCTTTGGCTTTTGATGCAAGTATCCAGGCGATCCGCATGATTACATCCAACATGGGGGAGACCCTCTTCGATCAATCCCTTCCACCTCTCCTACAACTCTTCCGATCCTTGGTCGTGTCAGGCCTGGCAATGTTCATGGCGTATTGCGGGATGGACTGGATTTACCAACTAATATCCATCATCTTTGTAATCGTGTTTCAGCAGCGTCCCTCTCAGTGGCCGCCGCTCTTCAACACTCCATGGTTGTCGACGTCCTTGACTGACCTCTGGGGTCGTCGGTGGCATCAGATGATGCGTCACATGCTCTTGCATCTCGGTGCCCCGCCTTTCAACTACCTGTTTGGCCGAGCGGGAGGTGTAATAGGCGCGTTCCTGGTCTCCGGCATGTTCCACGACATTGAAAACCGGTCTGTTGGGCGAGGTGGAAACTCGATGGCGGTCATCGCTTGTTTTGTGATGTGTGGAGTCGGGATCTTACTGGAGCGGGCTTGGAGAAGGGTGACTGGAAGATCGGTGGGTGGAGTTTTGGGCTGGGTGTGGACGTTTGGATGGATGGCGCTCTGGGGTGTTCCGATGGTGGATGCGTGGGCGAGAGCGGGAAGGTTTAGTATGGTGAGTTTCCCTGGCGGGATCGAGCCATCGGTTGCAGTGGTTTCGTTTGTTCGGCGGTGGATTTAACTTGTGTAGAACCATGCATATGGAGATGGCCCACTGGGATTGGAAACACACCTGATATTATCACGAGAAGTCGTACAGAACATAAGTATGTCGATGCATAGCTCGACGAGTCCGAAAACTTTGCTGGAGCTAGTTGAATGGATATATCGACCATCGCCGATGATATCGAGGAGTTGTGTAGACTACAGTGTGGATGAGCCACTCGGGTAGATGTGGTTCAGATCAAAGGGCCTTGTGGCTGCCATGACCGCTGCAGCGCAAAACAAACCTTGACCGACCCTGACCGAGTTCTTTACGTCGTAGTATATGCCCTCGCCATCCTCGCACATCATATCCTGAACATCCTTAGAATCTCCCTGTCGTTCAAGTGGCGTCGTCAACGATGACGACCGCGAGCTTTCTTCCGACCTTGCCCCAGTCCGATATAGTACAAGCGGCTCAGGTACACCACCACCGATCCACCGAGCAACCCTGCCTGATCCCTTTTGCAGCTCATCCAACAAGCCTATTCGCCTGCAAGCGCTGGTTCTTCAGACACTCAACGTCGTCTACAACAGGAGCTCTTTGACATCCAAAAGCGATTCGAGGCTTGGGGTTTGGTGATACCTTTTCTGAACCACGAGGACTTCAACGTTCAATTCTTCGGAGCACATACTGTACAGGTCAAAATCGCAAGAGACTGGTGGGTGGCGCGCGTCTGTGCTTTGTTCTTGCTCACCCAACGTAGGGATACCTTTCCATCGGACAATGCGACCTCTCTACGCGACTTGGTGTTGGAACTCACATCACATTCCATCGCGTCGGGAAAGAGCAAAGTGATCCTTCGAAAGTTGTTCGTTGCGGTAATAGTCGTGGCTTTTCACAGAGTCTCGATTCACTGACTAGCTCTATCAGATCACTTCGTTGGCTCTGAAGATTGCCCCAGGATCTCCTTCATCATGGCCGGAATGGATTGTATCCACCATCGAGTTTCTCTCAAGTCGTGGAACGCCTGCAGAAATCCTACTCGATTTCCTATCCATTGTCGCAGAAGAAGTCGAGACAGCCGATTTGATTGGCCCGAGCAAGTAAGGATATCACGAGTCCTCTTCTCCACGCATTCCACACCAACGTCCAAGTCAGAATGCAGATGCAACAGACTCTCCTCGACGCGTCACCGCTTGTTGTTCAGGCCGTCATTTCGATCATTACGCGACCTCGTGCTCAAGTGCGCGTTCGGGAGTTGGATTCGGCGCTCAAGTGTCTACAAGCATGGATGTCCGTTCTTCGTGGAAAGTGAGTACGCTGTATCGAGAGAGACGTTCTAAAGCTGACTGGGATGACTTTCGGCAGTGATATCACTCCCCTAATTCCCATGTTGATCGCACTACTGACCCCACCGACTCCGGAAACTGAGATAGATCCCGAGGTTTTCTCCCCAGCGTCGGATGCTCTCCAGGAAATTATGTCTCGTTCGTCATTGGCTGGCGGTGCGGGTGTCAACTCCCTCACAGATCCACTTCTCGTTTGGGTTGATACATGGGGTCCTCGTATCCTCCAATCCAGTACAACATGTGCGTCGATCTTCTCCACTGATGTTGACAGAGACACTTGATGCGAAATGATCTCAGCCGAATCAGCATCCGAAGTATCTCACTCTCTATGCAAGCTCATCGTCGCCCTCGGCGACCACTCCAACACCTACTTTGCCTCCAACATCACCTCCCAAAAACCGGTCTCAGGTTCCCTACAAACGCGAACCCAACTCATCCAAAGTTTCCTTCGACTGTTGTTGGGTTACACGGGGTTACCT